>CAUZXS010001559.1:0-12500 GCA_963585895.1 Sepioteuthis lessoniana
GGGCTCTGTTTTTTTTTTGTGTCAAACCCATGTTCACCTCATAGGTAAATATTTTTTCTACTAAGACATACTTAGTTGTTTAAATTTCTGAGACGAAGCTTGATTTTTATCATTAAGGGTTTTCGGACTATTGTTTTCATCTTTATTTCCACAACGTTTCGGCTGATATGTCCTTCGGCATTCTTCAGGTGTTTGTCGAACTCGGGAACCTTCACGGAACTTCGAACTACGTCCCTTATTGAATTCACAAAAATTTACACTAAATTGTCCAGCAGGACACATAGCGTAACGATTATAGGCGTTGGTTCTGTAAGCGTCTAAGGAGACAATCATCTGCAGGCGAGTAACAATACATGAATACTTAACACTTGTACCGGTTATGGCAAACGGAATCAGAACAGGCGACCCCCGGCGATTCAATAAAGGACGTAGTTCGAAGTTCCGCGTAGGTTCCCGAGTTCAACAAACACCTGAAGAAGGCCGGAGGACATATCGGCCGAAACGTTGCGGAAATAACAATAAAGAAGAAGACAATAATCCGAAAACCCTTTATGATAATAAAACATGCTTCTACATACACATAACTCATTCTTCGGTAAATTTCACATGCATTGTACTTTCCAGACACCAAATTTAAATGCCTGATCTCTGTTCAAGACTGGAGCACTCAGCTTGAGTTGGCGTCAAATAGCCCGAAAACAAATATTTCGGTGAGATTAAAATGAATTTTCTATTGATGCAGTGTTTGTAATAATGGAATCCTTTTCTGAAAAATGTTTTTTTTCAAAAACATTTACCTTATTTATTGAATGACCCTCTTCCTTCTCCGTCTCTCTCTTTATATATATACATAATATATATATTAAACTTACAAAAAGACTAAATTTATTCATGTTGAAAAATAAAAATGAACAACTGATTGAACGAGAACAACGATTAAGACACAATGAGAGAAAACAGACTCTGTAATGTCAGGGAAAAATCTGTAATGTTAGGGAAAAAATGTCAGGGAGGGGAATGTTAAATTGTAATCAAATTATCACACACACACACACACACACACACACATATATATGTTTTCTTGGTTCAGCTTTTTCTTAAACGCACATCACACACACACACACACACACACACACACACACACACACACACATATATATATATATATGTGTGTGTGTGTGTGTGTGTGTGATGTGCGTTTAAGAAAAAGCTGAACCAAGAAAACAGAGTGTCACTGAGGCATTTTTACCAAACTTTTAATTAACTCAAACAAAATTTCTCTCATTAACGTTGGACAATATGACGCCAAATATTTTAAACAAATTCTTCGTAGATTTTTTTAATTGGTCAGTTTTTCAAAGCGATGTAATAAACAAAGGCTGACCCTCAGCTCTGCTATGGATACATACAATTTGTTTGGCCGTGTGGGTAGAGTGTTTGCCAATGGCCCAGGAGACCGAGTTCAAACCAGGTCGAGTCATACCAAAGACTCAAAAATGGTATTTGATGCCACCTTGCGTAACACTCAGCATTATAAGGTAGGTATCAAGGATAAAGTTGGACAAACCAGGGAAAGGTGTAGCATCCTCTCCTACACTTTGGTGTAGTAGTTATCGAAAAGGGAGCCTTCTGGTCACCCTCGACCACGGTCGACAACTTTACTTATTTACTTATATATATATATATATATATATATGATTTGTAAACACATTTTACAAATGACATTCTTAAACGAGCCTGAGCTCTTTTTTGCACTTAGTGAAATGGTTTCAAGTATTCAAGTTTGTTCTATTTGACCCATTGATAGGACCCTATCAGGTGCTACCACTTCGGGCCAGAGTGGACGTGGGAGCGATGGCAATGAAGGGGTATTTCGCATTCTCCAAAGCACTAGCATTACTGAAGCCTCACCATCAGATTGTTTAGTGTCATATCTAGGACAATCGTTGGGGGAGTCTTACTCCTCAGCAGAGATGCAGTCATTGTATTCTGAAGCCCCATCTGACTGGGTCACCAGGACACTCGTTGGGAGAGTGTTACCTCTCTGGAGAGATGTAGTCTGTGTATTTTACTGCACCAACCGACTGGGCCAATGCTTAAATGGGTAACCACTTAAGAACAATAGATACTATAAGCATCCTAGATCCTACAAAGCTTAGCAAATTGCATAATATTAATGATGCCACCTTGCGTAACACTCTGCATTATAAGGTACGTATCAAGGGTGAAGTGGAGCAAACCAGGGAAAGGAGTAGCGTCCTCCCCAACACTTCGGTGTAGTAGCTTATAAAAAAGGAGCCGACGGGTTGCCCTCGACAACGATCAAGCCTGCTTTACTTTTATTATATGATCTCATGTAGAGGGTCAATAAGAAAAAAAAAACTCAACTGAATCGTTGGTTTGTTTAACGGTGTATCAACTTTCGTGGGTTATTTAATGGCAAAGCCATCCTTGGAGCAGAACAGCAGTGGTATTATTTAACCAACAGCTGGGAGGAATAAAAAGGTTCATGCTTTTCCCAAAGTGGACGTAATAGCGCAACTGGAGTTTGAACTCACTTTACAACGATGTTGCTGTCCAGTACGTTAGCAACTACACAAAGGAGACTCCTTACTCAACAAAACAAAGTAATTTCAGTTATTTTTTTAAAAGTTTAATCTATTTAATCGTTTTTTAAGTAATTCAAAGCATCTTCGTCGGCAATTACACAAAGGAAGACAGAAAAAAAAATAGAATATAGATATGTAGAAGTACTATTGATCTATTATCTGTTTGTGTATGCATGTATTTACGCAACGGCTAGGATGTGACGCTAGGTCAATTTTTTAGGGAAGTAAAGCTAGCTTGATCTCAGAGATTTCCTTTTCCTAGACTGGTTGCCCAAGCAAGGCTAGAGAAATGAGTCTGTCCTTCTGTTTACCCACCGTCAGAAAGATGACAGATGGATTCATGCCAAGGATTTGAAATCAGGTTACTGGTCTTATTTCCAAGGACGATAACCGTTTCGCTTAGCGTCTCTGTCTTTGCTTATATAAATGTAAACATGTATAGAGACTACTGAATTAAAATAATTCAATTGAGCTAAAGTTGTCCTCTCAAATGCTCATTTGCTATCTATCTATCTATCTATCTATCTATCTATCTATCTATCTATGTGTATTTGAGGGTTGTGGGGTGAAGTGAACGTAAAAGAAGCGGAATAGATAATGGTTGTAAAACGGCGTGGACAAAATGAACATTTAAAACAAGGCGAACGAACAAAAACAAATTTATATTCTATAATAACAAAACTTACATTAATACATAAAAACATAACTAACTCTAACATACTGATAGTGTGTATATATGTGTGAGCTCGTGTGTGTGTGTGTAACACAACTAAACTACAAAAAGAATTGTAAAATTAACGTGTCCTTTTTCTATGATTAGAAACCGGTAGTTTTTTAGAGACGGGAAAACGTCTCATAGTTCTTGAATATGAATGTCTGCGAGGCATGGTGTTGCTGATACGGAGGAATTTGGTCAAAGAGAAGGTGTTGCCGCTACAAAGGAATTCCGTCAAAAAGAGAGTGTTGCCGCTACGAAGAAAATTCGTAAAAGAGAAAGAATGTGTTTTAAGACGGCGTATTTATAGAAAAAATCGTCTTATAAGTGGCTCAAGACGCAGGACTTGAATTTACGCGCGCCGACGTAGTTGTAAGCATATCACGTGGTCCTCCTGGCCAATGGTTTCCCGAGACTGAACATTGAGCGTCCGCCATCTTTGTGGGAACAAGTGGCATACCGCCCAAATTAAATTATAGGAGTGTAAAGTCCTATAGGGTACAGATGAACACACACGTACACACATGTATATATATATATATATATATGGTGTCACCTTTAAGCTGAGACCGTGAAACAAATTACCGAGTGTAACAGTTAAATTCCTCAGTCTTCTACAAAGTGGTCAGCTTAATTATTTCTGCAAAAATTTCACTAAAGTTAGCAGCATGAAACAGTAAGAAATAGAGGTCCCACTCCTAGTTCAAATTCAGTAAAGGTTCCAGTTGCCCTATATATATATATATATATATATATATATATATATATATATCAGTGGAGATTCCAGGGTTAGAACTTTTCGGGTCTAGTTTGAAGAGGTATTCTCTCAAGTCTATCTATTTCGAAGCAAAAAATTCTTGTCGTTAGACTATGACTTTTATTGGACTCGTCATCCTGACTTAAACAAATAATCATCTTGACTCACCAACATTTATAAGCTTTGTCTAAATCTACAAGTTTATAATACGACGACAAACTCCAAAAATTGGAGCTTCATATAAATTCCGTTGGTGCTTATGTTTATATTTTTAGTGTGGATATGGGTGTATGTGCGCACGTATCTAGGCTTGTGACTTGTTTCGTTGAATCTAAAATTGAGCGGTAGATATCAAAGATTCTCGTATTGTAATAAGAAAAATGTAGTTTGGTTTCTTTGTTTAATGGCATATCAACTCTTTTTAGGTTATTTAATGCCAAATCCATTCTCTTAGAAGAACAATAGTGGAACAATTTAACCAATAGCTGGGAGGATAAGGGGGTTCATACGTTTCCCAATAGTATTTGCCCGAAAGTGAACATAATAGCGCGACTGGAGTACGAACTCGCGTACTACCATCCCGCAGTCCATCACTTCTAACCATTACACCACGAGGACCCTCCCCCTCAAAAAATGTAGTTTGATTACAATATTCTTATATCATAATCTAAAAAAACATTCAAAAAAACATCTAAAAAAAATTAAAAAAAACATTCCTGTCCTATAACTGAATATCGGAAAATTCTTACGGATAATACAACTGTTACATACCCATGATACGGATATGTGAAACGTATACAGAATGTTCATGAATCATTTATATATAACGTAGGAATCCCGAAGCACAAAAAAAAAAAAAAACACTTACGACTTCTTACTTCAGGTACGAAACTTTTTATTACCTTTGAGTTAAAAGGTTTTTCGACATAAGGAGATTGACACACAATCCCTCTATGCAGACTGCTTTAACATCGTCATCTCTCAACCCAACTCACACTCGGCGCCCGTAGCGCACAAATTCGTCTGGCCACGACGAGCCCCGAAAGTCAACCTTCTTACTCCCAGGCAAGAACTCAACCAACTGACTTTTCTCAAATCTCAGCCCACGCTTCCGGTCATGACGTCATTCACATCCCTGGTCACATCTTTTATCTGGGATTTTTATTGTGACATCTCTGAATGACACGTCCGCTCCGCGTGCGCGTGAACACCTGCGCTCATGTTGCACCTAACTAACCTATGCGCTAAGCGAAAGGTTCTCAGCCTAACTGAACTGAAAGGCAAGATATATAAAACGAAATCCCTCGGCCATTATATTACACAACAATATTGGAACAAAATAATAGCACAGAAAGATTACAGATTCTTGAAGCTCGACTTATTAGATTAAAAAAAAACAGCAAACAAAACAAAAAAACCGTTACGACATTACACCAGTATTAATAAAAGACTAAACACTCAACTCTTACTTAATTGTATTGTACTTGACAGGGTTGTATTGCTTTTGCAATACACATACTTCCTGAAGATGGCCGATAATGGGACTGAAAGTAGTAATTCACTAAGCGTTTTGTTTAGATGTGGCACAAGGCCGAATAAATGGGACACCCAATGAGACTCGAACTCACTCTAGCAGGTTTGCAAGTCAAGCTTGCTAACCATTACTCTACGCGAGGCACCCAAGTAATTTACCAAGTGATTTGCTTAGATGTGCCACAAGGCCGAATGAATGGGGCATCCAATGAGACTCGAACTCACTGGTGTATGTTTGCAAGTAGAGCTTGCTTACCATGACACCACCAGAGGCACCAAGAGACTGAAAGTATTTGGTAACAAATTAACTTGGAAAAAGTTATATATATATATATATATATAATGCAATTAGAGGAAAACTCAAAGCTGGTTAGATTATCATTATAAATTCATTTCAGAGAAGAATATCATTATACTTTTCATCTCATCAGATGATTTCACACTTTTATTTTGAGGTTTAAAACAGCAAATATGGATTACAATGGATTACAATGGATTACAAGCTATATATATATGTATAAAAAGAAACTTATATAAATTTAAATTCTCAGGCAAAAGTAAAGGGTATTAAAACAATAAAGTATTAGAAAAATTAAAAAACTGAAAAAAAGGGTATTCCTTTAAATTAACCCATCCTAATTTGAACATATGCTAGATTTTTCGTTGCTGGTAGAATTTTATTAACAATGTAAGCTTGTAAAGTAAATTATCTTCATACATTTCTCTCTCTCCCCCCCCCCCTCTCTCTCTATATATATATATATATATATCTGTAATATCAAGTCGGCGTCCGAAGACAATGGGCGTAGATAATTCGTGTATAGAATATATGAGGGATTCCCAATAAATTTTGGGAGTGCTCAATGTATGGCTATTGTTATCTATTCCTTTTCAGGTTTAAAAAAGAAAACTCGCATTTTCGACCTCAAATTAAGCGTTTGAAGTTATCTGATGAGACGAAGAGTACGCTGAAATAAATTTTTAATGACAATCTAACCAAATTTGAGTTTTCTTCTGAGTACATTATATATATATATATATATATATATATATATATATATATATGCTGTTTTCACCTTCAAATGAAGCGTACATGTCATCTGAAAAGACGAAGATTATATTCTTCGGCGAAATAAATCCATAATGACAATCTAACCGTGGTTAAGCTTTCTTCCAGTTACATTACACACACACACACACACACACACACACACACACACACACATGTATATATATATATATATATATGAAAATGGGAGTAAATCCGACGGTATGTAAATGTAGAAATATGAAAAAAACACAAGATGTTGGTATGATGACTTGATTTATGGATGAATTATTTGCGAACTTTAGACGTTTCCGTTTTCACATTCGGCCTTCATCAGGATGTTTAAAAATGTGGTGATGTATCTTCCGAAACTTTATTTGAATCTAAGAAAAATTCAGAAGGTACAGTATGTAGTCTTATACATTCCTGAGCTATACTAATATGTATATATATATATATACCAACCGCTCTGCATGAGCAGGATGCAGCACAAACTTTTTTTAAACGGAGGTTTCCTTCTCCCAGACCAGTTGCCATCATCATCATCATCATGTCGCGCTGGTAGCATGGATATCCCTGACCCTCTCTCGCCACTCCTCCCTATCGTTCATCACCTTAGATAGGTCTTCAAGACAACATCCCGTATCCTCACATAGCTGCTGAATATATCTTCGTGCTGGTCGTCCTGCTTTTGCACGGCCATGTGTGGGGGTCCATAAGAGTACATCACTTATGAGTTCGTCCCTGCTTCTCCAGCAGTGTCCTGCATGTCTGGTTCGCCTAACTTGAATAGTTTTCGTGATAGGAGGCAGATGGCTGTACAGTTAGTGTCTTGTGGGGTGTTGCCGCCAGGACTTGTTCAAGATTGCACGCAGCATTCTTGTGTAATTGCCGTCTGGCTTCTTCTCCAGCCGTTTTGTTAGAGTCCATGTAGTGCAGCCATATAGCAGTATCGATGTGACCGCTGCCTGGAAGAAACTGCGTTTCATTTTATCGGTTAGGTCTGATTTCCATATAATCGATAGCCTATTGATATACCAAGATTAAAGACCTATAGTCTGCCTAATTATTTACACATAGCTGGAGGGAGAATAGTTTGGTTCATACCCTTCCCAAGGGTGTAAACGCTATATAAAATGTAAACAGCCACAGCCAGGTTTTGAACTCGTTTCGCCGTGTCCACTTCTTTCGACGGTAACCATTCGACGCCACCATTATATATATATATATATATATGCGTGTGTGTGTGTGTGTGTGCATGCAACTGTAAAAAGCAAAAGGATTTTCAGGTGATTTTGTTTGATAGTTGAATTATTTGCCAACGTAAAATGCTTCCATTTTTCTATTAGACCTTCCTCAGGGCTTTTAAATATGCGATGTTGTATTTTCAAAATTTTATAAACATTTTTCTCTCTCGTCATATTCTGATTTCTTCGGGAAAAATTTGATTTCAAACCAACTGTTCTCCGCTGAAAAAAAAACTGACCTTGTGTCACATCCTGCCCGATGAGGTGGGATGGGATTAGGTGAAGGCATACATATAAAGCACAGAACATAAAACAGAATCGAATTTATATTATAGGAAAATCCAGGAGTCCACAGAACAATTTTGTCCTCCTTCTTTTGAATACCGTATCGCCTAATTATCGTGAATGCGTGAAATAAATAGTTGCGGTGGTCTAATGGGAAGAGTGTTCGCCAATGAACCAGGAGACCTGGGTTCAATCAAAACGTTTTGATATTAATTATTTAAAAACAATTATCTTTTACACTTATATCCGTACTTAACCACACGGGGCCGGTGTTAGGGTCTTATGCCACCCATTACTCAATCTATGATATTGTGTCGAAGGACTTTTAAAATGGTACTTGATACCTCCTTGCTTAACACTCAACAATATAAGGTACGTATCAAGGGTAAAGTGGAGCAATCCAGGAAAAGAAGTAGTGCCCTCCCCTACACTTCGGTGTGGTAGCTATTGAAAAGGGGGCCTTCTGGTCACCCTCGACTACGGTCACCAACTTTACTTACTTTAGTTATATCGGGGTATTTCTTCCTTTTTCTTAGAGTGTATTTACTTTGGTCTTCTTTACCCTTCTTTGATATTTGATTTGTTTATCGATGTGTGTGCGTGTGTGCGTGCGGCGCGTTGGAGTGGTTTTGGGTTCACTAACAGTTATTTTTCTTCTGTGTGTGTGTGAGTGTGGTTTTAAATCTTCTGGTAACTCTAGTCGCCACTGACATATATATATATATATACATATATATACAATATTCCTAATAAGTCAAATGACGTAATTTAAACATCAAACGCTGATTTGCCAGTTAAACGGCTAACCTTTTCTGATTATACATATTTTCCCCTAGGTTTTTGTATTTCACATTTCTAAACATCCATCGTTAACTTAAAATTATTAATATCACCCCTCATGGTCCTGATGATGGTTCAGTAGAACCGAAACGCTATAGTGTCAACCCGTTAATAAATCATTCCTTCCACTTGGATCGTTGTTATCAGTTTTTCTACATATAAAAGTAAAGTTGGCGACCATAGTCGAGGGTAACCCGAAGGCTCCCTTTTCGATAGCTACTACACCAATGTGTAGGGTAGGGCGCTACTCCTTCCCTGGATTGCTCTACTTTACCCTTGATCCGAACCTTATAATGCTGAGTGTTAAGCAAGGAGGCATCAAGTACCATTTTTTGAGTCTTTGGTATGACTCGACCTGGGATATATATATATATATATATATAAATAGGTAGGTCCACGAAGAGATTTGGATATATATATATATATATATATATATATATTATTTTTTTGTTGGTCTTAAGAGGGAAAATGTTGAATATTTTAAAATGAATATGTCCACAAAGAGATTTATATCTTTTAAGATTATTTATTTTACTATGCTCTTACACGTTTCTAGTTTCTTGCAGTCTTCAGAGAGTTTTTAATGATTTTGGCTGGCGTTGTTTTTGGTTTATGTAAGGCCAACTGTCTCTTCTGCGATAGATTATTTTGCAGGTGTTGGTTCCTTCTTTCTCTTTTTTCTCTTTTTTCCTTTTCTAAAAGTGTGGCCTGTGTGTTTCCTGGGTGTGATTCTTTTTTCCCTAATAAGTCTCTCCCAGCTATGGGTTAAATAATACCACTACTGTTCTTCTAGAAGCATGTATTTGGCATTAAATAACCCAAGTAGGTTGATATGCCATTAAACGCTAGAACGAACAAACCAATTACTCTTTGATATTTGATATGCCATAAGGTTTTGTTTTACATTGGGTCAATGTGTGTGTGTATGTGTGTGTGTGTTTGTACGTGAGTACGTATGTGTAAGTGTGTGTGTGTGCGTATGTGTGGGTGTGTGTGTTGGGGAAGTTTTTCAATGTATGTGTAAAGTTTAGTTGTGTTAAACCTCCTGAGTTTTGAAGTTCAACTGCCTATAATGTTCCTCTCTGAGTGTATGTGTGTGTGTGTGTGTGTGTGTGTGTGTGTGTGCCTGTGAGTGCGTGTGTGTGTGCGTGTGTGTGTGTGAGTATTTGTGTTTGTATGTTTGTGTTTTTTTACACATAGTGTGATTTAAAAGTAACTTCCTATTTTAAAATTCCAACAATTGATTTCGTAACAAAAGTTTTTACAAAAAACAAATTATAAGTATTTTAAAATAGGGGATTACTTTCCATTCACTATATATATATATATATATATATAGCCAACTACATACACACACACACACTATATATATATATATATATATATATGTGTGTGTGTGTGAAGTTGGCTAGCAGTCTTTCATTTAAGCATGTGTGATTAAATAATAAAGACACATTTTGTTCATCTAACTATAAGATCTTGATAAAATTACATAGACAAAATGTGTTTTTATTATTTAATCAAACATGCTTAAATAAATGAATGTATATATATATATATATATATATATATATATATATATATATATATATATATATATATATGTGAAAGTAAATGATTGAAAAAATCCGACAAAGTGGAGAAAACTGAAAATCAAAGTAATCCAAAGTGAAGAATTTATGAAAGAAATTCGATGCTATGAAGTCAACATTCTTTCATATCAAATTCTTCACTAAGGATGTCATTTTCTCTACACACACACACACACACACACACACATATATATATATATATATATATATATATATATAATTTCATCTTTTTTTGCAGGTCGAAAGAGAGAAAAATATACATTATATATAATGAAGACAAAAGTACATAAAGCAGAGCGAATCATATATATATATATATATATATATATAGTCTCTCCACAGTCTCACTTGGTGGGTTTGTGGTGGACCAAATGTGGTATAATTTGGAGAGTGCTCAATATCTGTGATAGAGCTATTATATGATATAATAATGAAAAAATATGTATTAAATTTTATATATATTTAATTGGTTTCATGCTGTCTTTATACGTCAATCATCAAGCAGAAATTCTCAAAAACTATTTCTTAACAATAAATTTTACAAGAAATTACATTTATGTAATTAAATAGAAGAACTTACTTTTCAATCACACTGTGTGTGTAGATATATATGTGTCAGGGTCAGATTTATATAAGTATCGAAACTATCCCTGATTACTTCATTTTCATCTTTTGATTGCAATAGTCATTGTCGAGAAAAAAAGACATTTAGATATCTTGATAATGGCTAGATTATAATCGCCATGATATCTGGTCAGAAAATTTCTGAAGCAGTACTAGACTTTGTTTTCTCTCGTTCAACAGTGTTTCCGCAGTTCAAGGAATGAAAATCACTAACTACGGAGAAAAACTAGGGTAGCTAAGATTTATCGATATAAAAAACTAAATTATCATTTTCCCGTCAAGAACAACTATTGCACCAAAAACTGCTAACAGATGTGAACGTAAACATCTTCTCAATAGAAACGAATTGAATATAAGAAATAAAACAGCTCAACTTACCACGAAACATACTTTTTTGCTGGGAACCCCGGAGCCAGTTCTGGATTTCGGTCCTGAGCGTGGCTCTGCAAAAGGAACAATGGCAGACTTGGGGCCTTTTATTAGGCACCTAGTTTCGACTAGGCTACCCTCGGGTGGGCGAGCTGGACTTTTGTCTCCTTTGTCACCCATGTACGGCACTAGACCAAGCGTCTAGTTTAAGCCGTAAACTGGCATACGTGCCCGGACCCACATTTGGGTTCGTGAAACTGCTTGTCTCATCTGGCTCACATTGCACTAAGTGAGCCGATGAGCAGCACTGACCAGCAGGGTTCGAGTCTCGACTCGTTCCCGACCTTCCCCTCCCCTTCATCCCCACTTTAATCGGCCTTCGGGCTTTTGACCTTGTGTCAAGTCGTGTCTGGTGGGAGGCAGCGACAATTTACCACGAAACATACAACTAGTCGCCCAGAGTTTAAACTGACAACAGTATCTATCAGCGTCTGTACACGTCAATCTATCTCAGTGTGTCCTAATATCTATCTATCTATCTATCTATCTAAGTCCCATCACTATCTATCTATCTATCTATCTATCTATCTATCTATCTATCTATCTATCTAAGTCCCATCACTATCTATCTATCTATCTATCTATCTAAGTCCCATCATTATCTATCTATCTATCTATCTACCTAAGTCCCATCATTATCTATCTATCTATCTATCTATCTAAGTCCCATCACTATCTATCTATCTATCTATCTATCTATCTATCTATCTAAGTCCCATCACTATCTATCTATCTATCTATCTATCTAAGTCCCATCACTATCTATCTATCTATATATCTATCTATCTATCTAAGTCCCATCACTATCTATCTATCTATCT
>CAUZXS010001559.1:17500-105000 GCA_963585895.1 Sepioteuthis lessoniana
CCCAATGAGAATCGAACTCACTCGTGTAGGTTTGCTATTCTACCTTGCTAACCATTACACCACCCGAGGTGTCCATGCCTGCTCATAGTGTGAACTAGAACTGAAGATCTAATGATATGTTATGTTTGCCAATGATTCTTCGCCCATCCGAAGGTGGCCCATTCGAAACGGCGGCCATTCGGTCTTGAATCTATTATTGACCTTGATACCCCCCCCGGCGCGAATCCCAGACGGCCTAGCTAAAAAGCCAGGTAAGTATAATATCATCATCATCATATCGCGCTGGTAGCACGGATATCCCTGACCCTCTCTTGCCACTCCTCCCTATCGTTCATCGCCCTAGGTAGGTCTTCAGGACAACATCCCGTATCCTCACATAGCTGCTGAATGTACGTTCGTGCTGGTCGTCCTGCTTTTGCGCGGCAATGTGTGGGGATCCATAAGAGTACATCTCTTATGAGTTCATCTCTGCTTCTCCAGCAGTGTCCTGCATGTCTGGTTCGTCTAACTTGAATAGTTTTCGTGATAGGGGGCAGGTGGCCGTACAATTGGTGTCTTGTGGGGTGTTGCTGCCAGGACTTGTTCAGGATTGCACGCAGCATTCTTGTGTAATTGCCATCTAGCTTCTTCTCCAGCCGTTTTGTTAGCGTCCATGTAGTGCATCCATATAGCAGTATCGATGTGACCGCTGCCTGGAAGAAACTGCGTTTCATTTTATCGGTTAGGTCTGATTTCCATATAATCGATAGCCTATTGATAGCTGTCCATGCTTTCGTTAACCTCGTTTTGATGTCCTTTTCGGTTGATTCCACGCTGCTTCCTACCAAAGTTAAAAAGCCGAGTCTGCCCTATTATTTACCCATAGTGAGTTGAATTCATACTTTTCCTAAGGGTATTAACAGTAAGTGAAATACAAATAGCGTCGTCTAGGATTTGAACACGAGTCACCCAGTCTGTTGCTTTCTAAATTCACATCCGTATATAACAAGAACTCAAGGAATATCGAGGAATTAAGTATCAAATATTTTTCCCAAATAGATTTAACTGTAAGGTAAACCATCCTTAAAATACCGATTCGAAATAGGATGAACAGAATTAGGGTGGCGCATAAACTCTTAAATAAACAAACTATGCAGTCACGATTGATTTGAAATACACCCCACCAACGGTTTATAAATATCTTCCAAATGGAGAGCTCAGGATCAAGTATCTATGATCGCAGATAAATAAAGTTTATTTGAAGATAATTAGATTCATTTTTCGTACCTTCTTTTTTTTGCATATTGACTCATTCAAAAAACATTTATAAAAAAAATTTCTTTTATGGAGGTGCCCGTGGTGTAGTCGTTATCGTCGTAGGAAATGGACACGGCGACACGAGTTCAAATCCTGGACGTGACTGACTGCATTTCACATAGCACTAATACCCTTGGGAAAGGTATGAATCCAATTATTCTCCCTCCAGCTATGGGTAAATAGTAGGACAGACTGGGTTCTTCAGCCTTGGTTAGGCAACTAGTCTAGGAGAAGGAAAACTCTGAATTCAAACCTGTTAAACTCCGCTTAAAAATTGACCTTGTGTCATATCCTGCCCTAGCGGAGGGGTTGGTAAATAGTATAAAATAGTATAAAAAAATTTCTTTACAAAAATACTCGGCCCCAGAGGCAATATCCGTTTAGCAGGGCTGGGCTCATCCCTGAGGTGATCCAAAAATTGGAGAATGCTGACAAGATCCAGGATTTTTTTTTTTTTTGTAACAGCATCGCGTGAATCTGATGCTTTTTTTCCCCTGGCGATGATCTAAAGTCAAAACTAGTCGAAAGCAATAAAGAAAAAAAAGTAATACAAAAGAAATATTGCTATTTATCTTATCACTTTTGTTCTTTATACGAGACGAATTCAAAAAGGTTTAAACTTCACCCAGATTTTAGATTTATCGTCCCCACCCACTCACCTTTGTATGGACATCACCTGCACAGAAATTAAAATAGAAAACGGAATTAGTTTTTCTAGTTCTATAAGAAGTGGTAGTGCGTTGCCACAAAAAGTTCAGCGATGGCCTTTCTTTCTGGGTAGAGATTAGGCCTTTTTGACGAATCACACACACACACACACACACATATATATATATATATATATATGTGTGTGTGCGTGTGTGTGTGTGTGTGTGTGTATATATATATATATATATATATATAAAGAGCTCAATGTAAATAAAATCCACTGAGCAAATAATTTTATTTTTCAAAAAAAAACAAAAAACAATCGGTCATATATATATATATATATATATATATATATATATATATGTGTGTGTGTGTGTGTGTGTGTGTGTGTGTGTGTATGTATGTATGTGTGTGTGTGTGTGTGTGTGTGTGTGTGTGTGTGTGTGTGTGTGTGTGACGGATTGTTTTTTTGGGGGGGAAAAATTAATTCCTCTGTAGATTTTATTTACATAGAGCTCTTTACCAGGATTATTTAAATTTGATATTCTATTTTTGAATATTTTATTTGTCCTGATTGGAATTATTCCTCACTCCGGATTTACAATAATATCTTATATATATATATATATATACATATATATAAATATATATATATATATATATATATATATATATATATATATATATATATATATATATATATATTTATATTAGTAAAGGTGATGGCTGTCGTAGAGGGTGACCCGAAGACTTCCTTTTTATTAGCTCCTACATCGAGGTGTAGGGGAGGGTACAACTCTTTTCCTTGGATTGCTCCACTTTACCCTTAATCCGTACCTTATAATGCTGAGTGTTAAGCAAAGCGGTATCAAGTGCCAATTTTTGAGTTTTCAGCATGAGTCAAACTAGGATTGAATCCCCATCTCCTAGGTCATTGGCGAACACTTTACCCACTAGGCTAATGGGGGTTCAGTGAAACGTGGATCGGTAATTTCTGTCTCTTTTAGGTATTATATATATATATATATATATATATATATATATATATATATATATTGTTTATACAATTTTAGTGAAAGATTACGGAGTTTATCTGCTTTATGATATTTCTTGCTTATTTCTTTGTATCAGGGGCCCAATTTATAGAAAAGTAGCCCAAGATTTTGCTCCGAGATCTTTCGAGAATAACGATCGATCATCTTTTTTTTTTTTCGAGTATCGTTTTTTTTGTGTCTACGTGTGAGATTTATTTTGTTGGAAAAGTTTATTATTAGTTGTTTTATTCATCAGGTTAGTTGCTGAAGAAGTTTAATTGGCTACTTTGTTTAATGGCATATCAAATTGTGTCGGTTATTTAATGCCAAAGCAAACCTTGTTGAAGAATGCCTGTGATACTATTTTTCCCGTTGCTAGGTGGAGGACAAAGTGGTTGAAAACCTTTCCTAAGAGTATTACTCCGAAAGTGAACGTGATAGCATGACCGAAGATCCAACTCGCTTAATTCAAGGCCATAGTTCAATACTTTAGCCACAACATCACGTGGACTCTCCGCTCTTTTAGATATTAGTGAAAGTGTTGAAGGCTATTTTATTTTTGTTTGGATATTTGCTTTTTAATACTGATGGTCTCGTGGATTTGGAAGTGCTTTTTATTGTTATTGTCATAAAATGAGTTTGGAGATATCGATAAGGATTTCTTTTAAATATTTCAACAGATGTGATTTTTTTCGGTGTTATTACTATGCGTTGTAGTTATATGATGTTAAATGACACTAGAGTCAAAAAAGCGAGATGTAATTAATATGGTCGCCAGCGTTTGGGAGAAAATCTAGGGTACGTTCCCAATCAATTGGACTTTAATTCGATGAAACTTGCAAGAGTAGAGAGAGAGAGAGAGAGAGAGAGAGAGAGAGAGAGAGAGAGAGAAGGAGAGAGGGAATGTTACATAGCCATAATCTACGAATACATAGCATGTTCATATGGGAATCCGAGAGAGAGAGTGTGTGTGAGAGAGAGAGAGAGAGAGAGGGAGAGAGAGAGAGAGAGTGAGAGGGAAAGAGGGAATGTTACATAGCCATAATCTACGAATACATAGAATGTTCATAAAGGAATCAGAGAGAGAGAGAGAGTGAGAGTGAGTAAATGAGTGAGTGAGAATAAAAAAAGGAACATTCGGTGGTCTTTAACCAAATGTTTTTAATATTTTTTCGCCTGATGCATAATTGTAGTGCATTTGGTTACGGTAAAAAAGTTGGATATATCTTTGTTGATTGGATGGAATAGTACAGTGTTTATTTAGTTGGTTATCATTTTTGATCATACGTTTAATTTGTTCATCAACAATAAAGTTATGAAGCCAATTATTGATGAGAACCTGTTTTTTTGTTTTCTATTTCTTTATAAAATATTGTTTTGGAGGAGGAGATTAGTTTGGCACGGGATATCATGTTATTAATCATGTTATTTTATATCTGAAGAAGCATTTACTTTTAAAGTTGAGGGGACGGGAGTTATTATTGGTGGGTTTTTTGTAAGAAGAGGTAGTGAAGTTACTATTGTTTTTAGTATCAATGAGAACATCTAAAAAGGAAATTTTATTGTTTTTTTTAGTTCATCAGTAAAGTTAAAAACAGAATTTTTTTGGAAGGTATCTTGTAGTATGTTGATTTCGTTAATACTATTAGCAAGAATAATGATATCATCAACATATCTTAGGTATATTGGAGGTTTTTTTAATGCTATTAAAAAGCAAGTTTTTCACTAAACACACTCTACACAATACAACAGTACATACGCTCTACTTACAAAGTAGTAATGTACATACAAAAGTTACATCACTTTTGTAATACATCCTCCCCTAATGATGGTCCAAGGTTGAGCAGAAAGTACTTGAGAAATAACTAATTGTGGAAGATTTCTCAACAAATTCCCGCCGAATATCATAAGATCAATACGGCCACTCGAAAGGATTAACAAAAAAATATGTAGACAAAAAAAGTCTATTATGTTCAATCAAATATATATTAACGAAGAAATACTGCCAATATATATATACATATATATATATATATATATATATAGGTTTCGATCTCAGCATGAAGCGTCCTGCGTGTCTAGCCACACTGAAGAGTTGTGATACAATGAAACAGTCTCTCTGTATATGACAATATATACGCTCCCCTCCCTAGGGCTGAACACTCTGGCGAAGGAATAAACGGCCGCCACCCGCGTAATGCAAAGCTCTTCTAACGAATTGAGTACTCTGGTATTCGGTAACGCAAAATGTAAAGAAAGGAAAACCAATACATAATGCGTTATAATTCCTGAGCTGACGTAGGTCATCTAATGGCTGAGCAGTAAGATACTAAGTGTGATGTAAAGCTGGACGGGTTTCGATCGCCGCTTAAGGCGTGCTGCGTGTCTAACAACAATGAAGAGTTGTGATACAATGAAACAGTCCATTTGTGAGTGACATTGTATATATATATATATATCCAGTCAGCCTCCGAAGAGAGTGGGTGTGGATTGTTCACGTAGAGAAGATATGAGGAATTTCATATAAATCTATGGGAGTGTATTTATCCGATGAGACGGAGAGTATAATGATGATCTTCGCCGAAATAAATTTATAATGACAATTTAACAAGGTTTGAGTTTCTTTCTAATTGCACATTATATATATATAGATATAGAAGTGCCTGTGGTGTAATGGTTATCGTCGTAGGAAATGGACACAGTGACACGATTTCAAATCCTAGACCAGGCTAATTGCATTTCACATAGCACTAATACCCTTGGGAAAGGTATGGATCCAATAATTCTCCCTCCAGCTATGGGTAAATAGGAGGGCAGACTAGGTTCTTCAGCCTTGATGAGGCAACTAGTCTAGGAGAAGGAAAACTCTGAATTCAAACCAGTTAAACTCCGCTTAGAAATTGACATTGGTATATATATATATATATATATATATATGTATATAAATGATTAATTCCGCTCAGTCAGCTGGGGTTGTAGAATACACCGACTGCATCTTTGCAGAGAGGTAAGAATCCCCTACTATCATCTAATGATGAGACTCCAAATTTGGATATTTGAGAAATATTGAGTACTCCTTCATTGTCATTGCTCCCAGGTACCCACTGACCCAGTGTGACAGCTGACCTGATAGAGTCCTATCTATGGGTCAGATAGAACAAACTGTATGCAAACAAATGACTGATATCAAATTGTGACTGTTATATAGCCATACTTGAAACCGTTTAACTATGTGCCAAAAAGAGCTCAGGTTTGTTTAAGAATGATATCTACAAATGTGTTAACAAATCATTTATTTATATATATATATATATATATATAGAGAGAGAGAGATAGAGAAGAGAGGATTTAGTATAAAATAACCAGCAATGGTGATATACCATCAAACCAAACCAAATCTTATATATTTGTATATATATATATATATATAGGATTTGGGATTAAATGGCCTACAACGGTTGACATGCATAAAACCAAACCAAAACACAATTTTATATATCTAATATAATTTGTATATACAGGACTTGGCATTAAATAACCTACAATGGTTGATATGCCATCAAACTCAACCAAACTAAATCATATATATTTAATATGTATGTATAAAAATGATTTGGCATTAAATAACCAACAATGTTTGATATGCCATCAAACTCAACCAAACTAAATCATATATATTTAATATATATGTATAAAAAGGATTTGGCATTAAATAACCTACAATGGTTGATATTTCATTAAAACCAACCAAAGCAAATCATATATATATAATATATAAGTATAAAAAGGATTTTCAATTAAATAACCAACTATACTTGATATGCCATAAAAGCGATAAACAAATTAGAATCTTACTTTTATGTTGCTTATATCTGATTGGTCTTACCTAATTTCGGACCATAGGCCATTGTCTGACGAAAAAGTTTATTTTTGGAAAAAGAAAGCTTTTAGGATTTCATATGGTCTATGGGAAGCAATGTAAAATATACTGTTACCAGGTACACTACACCAAAGGTATATATATGGAAGTAAACAATGGAAAAGAATCCGACAGTATTGTGAAAATTGAAAAACAAAGTAATCATAAGTGAAGTAATCATAGTGAAAGAAAGTCGACGTTAAATGTTTCGGTTCTAATGAACCTTCACCAGGGCATCAGAAAATCTAGGGCGTGTATTAAAAGAGGGTAAAAGTGAAATCGTACTGGCTTCAAAAATATGTCACAGTCTTTTGTTATGGATATGAGCGAACATTGTAGCTGCTTGAAAATCAGTTTGAGATGTATGTAGGTGAAGTGCATTATTAATCTTGCCATATCCAATATCTTTTTTATGTTCATATGTTTATGAATATTTCTCGCCGTATCGTTTATATATTTTAATTTACAGTCTTTGCACGGAATACAGCGGCGTCAGAAATAATATCGCGTCGAGAACTTTAGTGAAGTGAATCACGGATAGTTTTAGATAATAAAGTGACAGTTTTATCATTAAGGGTTTTCGGACTATTGTCTTCATCTTTATTGTTATTTCCACAACGTTTCGGGCTATATGTCCTCTGGCCTTCTTCAGGTGTTTGTCGAAATCGGGAATCTGCAGGGCACATAGCGTAACAGTTATAGGCGTTGGTTCCCTAAGCTTCTAAGGCCACAATTATCTGGAGGTTGTAGGTTCAATCCTGACTGCAGGCGTGTAACAATACAAGGATAATTAACATTTGTACCCGCTTATGGCGAACGGAATCAGAACACGCGACCCCCTTGGATTCAATAAAGGACGTAGTTCGAAGTTTCGTGTAGGTTCCCGAGTTCGACAAACACCTGAAGAAGGCCGGAGGACATATCGTCCGAAATATTGTGGAAATAACAATAAAGATGAAGACAATGGTCCAAAAACCCTTAATGATAAAAATCATCAAGCTTCGTCTCAGAAATTAAGACAACTGATAAAATGACAGTTTTAATATCAAGTTTATTTAAGTTATTTCCTATTAGTTAGTGGAAGAATTATCAGGTAAAATAATGTGTTTATGGGAGAGTTTAATTTTATTAGGGCAGTTGGAGATCTATTTTTGTTGTGAATTCTTAGGGCTTCAGATTTAGCAAAATGTATAAAAGGTTTAGGGTAAACAAGATTTTAAAAAAGAATTGTCTATGTAATTAAATTCTTCATCTAGATATTTTGGAGCACAAATACGAAGTGTAAAAACCTATGATAATTCCTCTTTTAATAAGGTCATGGTGGTGGGAATAAAAATGTATGAGGTCATTCATAGAAATGGGTTTACGGTAAACGTTGGATTCTAATTTGCCGCAATTCCTTACGAAAAACGTAGAGTTTTGTTGGATTCTAGTTCATATGTAAATTTTATGAAAGGTTTTATACTGTTTAATCTGTCAGTAATCTTTTTTAAATCGAGCTTTTGAGGGTAAATAAGCAACATGTCATCTATGTATCTGAATTAACTTGAATTATATGTTTAAAAGAGTCAGATTCAAGAAATTCAAGATAAATACCCTGAGAAAACTTCTAAGCGGTCAACCCATAGGTCAACCAAATTTCTGTTTATAAAAACTGTTGTTGTGTTGCAAATAACGTTGTGACGTACATAAGATATAGATTTTAATAACTTTAGAGACGTGTAGGAGTAATATAATGTTTGTTTTACGAAGGTGATTTTCTAAACGTTCAATATGTACCATAGCCATATACATGAATATGCGAAATGTACATTGGATGTTCATATATATATATATATACATAGAACATAGGAATCTCGAAACACGAAAAACACTTACGATTTCTCAGTTCAGGTACGAAACTCTTTATTACCTTTGAGTTCAAAGGTTCTTCGACATAAGGAGAGAGAGGTACAATCTTTCTATTCTGGATTTTTCATCTGCCCCCCACCATTTCGTGCGACACCTGCCCAAGGCCTTCGTGAGCAAGCGAAAGTCAACCCTTCTCGTCGGTATCCAGTTCTCAACTCTCCTAACTTTCTTCAATTTCCCCAAATCCTCCGCGTGCTTCCGGTGCGTGACGTCATTCGAACGTGCTAGCCCCGTTTCCCATCACGGGCTATTGTGACATCTCTGAGTGACACGTCCGCTCCACCCGCATGCGCGTGAACACCTGTGATAATGTTTCACCAAAGTAACCCATGCACTGAGCCGAACGTTTCTCAACCTAACTAAACCCAAAGGCATAAAACGAAATCCCTCGGCCATTATATTACAAATGAACCTGTCAACCGGTATATTAGCGTTTAGGGATTTCATACCAAGACTACCTCAGAATTTGTTTTTCATAATAATGTTAATTAATCGGTTAAGAAGTGTGTCAGAATTATTGATGTGTCCACCACTAATAGTACACAACAGTGGGGATAATGTTTCCATTTGTTTAACATCATTGCCTGATACAATCATGTGATAGTTTTTCGAAAAAGAACGCTGATGAAATGATTGAACGGTTGTATGATTTTTCTTTATATATACTCTCTTCCTCTGTTTTTTGCACTTTATTACACTTCCATCGTTGTTCTAGCAACACTTAGTATCACCATTCTAAAGTCCTGATGAAGGTTCATTAAAACCGAAACGTTTAACATCGACTTTCCTTCACAATGAATTCTTCACTTTTGATTACTTTGTTTTTCAATTTCTCTCTCTCTCTCTCTCTCTCTATATATATATATATATATATAGGTATATATAATCTTTCTTTCTCTGTTTAATGGCGTATCAATCTTCATTGTTCATTTAATCTCAAAATCAATCTTTTAAAGGGAGTTCTTACCTTTCCCAAGAGTGTTAGTTCGAATGCATGTAATTATACGACTTTCTTCAAGGCCGCAACACCCAACAAGACACCAACTATACGGCCACCTGCCTCCTACGGCTGGAGAAGAAGCTAGATGGCAATTACACAAGAATGCTGCGAGCAATCTTGAACAAGTCCTAGTGGCAACACCCCACAAGACACCAACTGTACGGCCACCTGCCTCCTATCACGAAAACTATCCAAGTTAGACGAACCAGACATGCAGGACACTGCTGGAGAAGCAGGGACGAGCTCATAAGTGATGTACTCTTATGGACCCCCACACATGGCCGGGCAAAAGCAGGACGACCAGCACGAACATACATTCAGCAGCTACGTGAGGATACGGAATGTAGCCCTGAAGACCGACCAGAGGCGATGAACGATAGGGAGAAGTGGCGAGAGAGGGTCAGAGATATCCGTGCTAGTGGCACGACATGATGATGATGATGATGATGAAAAGGTACCAATGGAGAGATAGACCAGTAGAGGAAGGAGGTAATGAAGGCATGGAATGTTACATTACGTGATAAACAATATAAATAATATGTAAATAAAATGTTAAAGGAATAATATAAAAGAAAACATACCGTTGATGTCAAGAATGACGGAGATAGAAGAATGAAATAAAGGCTGCTCTGCGTGGGTACAGAGCAGAAGTCAAGACCCACCGGACGATGGTGGTTTACTAATAAAGTCTCCCTTAAATTAAGGGTCACTAAAGGGAGGTAAAAAGGGTCAAAGTTAGGACAGGAAAATCTCAGAGTATTTAAGAAGAAGACAAAAACAGTTGTACCGATTATTTCATTAAGTAACTCTAATTCCTTCTGTCCCAGTCAGCTGGAGATGTAGAGTACACCAACTGTATGTCTGCAGAGGAGTAAGACAACCCAATCAGTGTCCTGGATATGACACTAATGGCTGAGAGGTTCCAGTATTGGTGGTGCTTTGGGGAATGTGTTGCACCTCTTTAGTGCCATCGTTCCCAGGTCCACTCGGACCAGGAGTGGTAGCACCTGATAGATTCCTTATTTATGTGTTGGATATCACCTACCTTTTCAGCACAATGAGCTGTTCGATCTGCCATATATGACAGTAGCCGAGATCAATCTGGGAGTAAGCCTACGAGTCAGACCAGAAGAGCCGTTCCTATTGTTGAAGTATATCATTACTCTATCACTAATCCTATGTTCTTATTACTAACAGTCTCTCTCTTGTAAATACTCTTTCCTGTAAGTATAACTATTTTCTTCACATATCGTGGTTTGTCTTATTATTACTACTACTTGTGTTCACTAACCAGAACACAACATTATGTGTCAAATAGAACTATTTAACATTTAAACTATGTGCAAACAAATAACTGATGTTAATTTGATTGTTAGAAAGAGAACAGTTCGACCATTTAACTGTGTGCAAACAAATGACTGATGTTAAGATGAATTGTTTGAAATAAAACTGTTCGAACCATTTAATCTATGAGCAAACAAATGACTGATGTCTTACTGAAGTTGTTTGTATTAAACAGAAATTCCCGAAACAATTTGGGGGTGTCCTCGTGATGTAATGGTTAAAGCGATGGTCTGCAGAATTGTAGTAAGCGAGTTCGAACTCCAGTCGCGCCATTATGTTCACTTTCGGGCAAATACCCTTGGGAAAGGTATGAACCCCCTTATCCTCCCAGCTATGGGTTAAATATTACCACTACTGTTCTTCTTGGAAAATATCTTTGGCATTAAATAACCTGTAAAAGGTTGATATGTCATTAAACAAAGAAACTAACTAAACTAAACTGAAACAATTTAACTATGTATAGAGAATAAATAGTGTTAAATATTTGTACTTAAAAACACTTCATTTTGTGCAAACAAATGTTTAATATTGAATAGAATTTTTAGTGTCACATAGCAATAATTGACAGCATTTAACTTGGTAGAAATAGGAGCAATAATAGAGTGTAGACAAATGAGTTGTAACTTCTAGAAAAATGAAATTAGTTACAAACTATTATCTTACAAAACATTTATGTACATCCATTTAAATATTTGAAAACAAATGATTATAATAATTAGAATTATTCATATGAGATAGAAATGCTTTGAACAATTTATTTGTGTGTAAAAATGTGTTTGCACATCGTTTATATATTTAATATATATGTTTAAAGAGGGTTTGGCTTTAAATAACCAACAATGGTTGATATGCCATAAAACCTAACCAAACTAAATCTTATAGATTTGATATATATGTATAAAGAGGATTTAACATTAAATAACCTACAATGGTTGGTATACCATAAAACAAAACAAACCCAAATCTTTTATATTTAATATAAATGTATAAAGAGGATTTGGTATTGAATAACCTACAATGGTTGATATGCCATAAAATCCGAAGAAACGATCTAGTGCATGCATTATCAGAGGACTTGTATGAAAAAAACTTTTGGCTGGTTTTTATAATCCCATTCGAAACCCAATCCTCAGAACTGGCGAAAGGTATTCGGCCCTCATATATGGTCTAACATATATATATATATATATATATATATGGTCTATCATATATATATACACACACACACACACACATATATATATATATATATATATGCAAATTTCATTAAACATGATAGACATTTTATGTCTACATATTTTCTTCTGGATCCGTTCGAATTCCCCTATTACTTTTATCGTATTCGGGGGGAATTGATTTATGTATTGTCCATAGTTGTATGTATCCCTAGTATTTTCTGCCCGCCTTTGGGCCATCATCACGGGAGTATCTATAACAAAAGTGATGTAACATAAATCAATTCCCCCCGAATACGATAAAAGTAATAGGGGAATTCGAACGGATCCAGAAGAAAATATGTAGACATAAAATGTCTATTATGTTTAATGAAATTTTGCATTAACAAAGAAATGCTGCCTATATATATATATATATATATATATATATATATGTGTGTGTGTGTGTGTGTGTGTGTGTGTAAAGTATGGAAAAAGTAATCAGAAGATGATTTTATTTATAATTGAATATTATGCCACCGTTAAACATTTTTTTACCGAACTACCCACAGGGCAATGTTAATATGCAATGTATCTTTTGATGTATATTCAAATTTTTAAAAAGGAAACGAAAAGATAAAAATATTCCGAGCATTCTATTATCGCTAGTTGCCTTCAAAAAGCTCAATAAAAATCTAAATGCTGAAAAGATTGTCAATAATTCTCTCTCTCTCTCTCTATATTATATATATATATATATGTATGTATTAAATTCCGGGTACAGGAAAATTTATACAAAATAATTAGCAAAGACACCATTGGCATTGACAGTAGGGTAACTCAAATGAAACAGTAAAACACACGAAGGCCTTTTCGTCCGGCGCTTTTCAAGTTTTTTATACACCGGAAAATTGGATAAAAATGGGGGTATATAATTTGGATTGCCTGATTAGAGGTGAGACCCCACCCCAATAACCCTTAGTCACCCCAGTATCTAGCAGTTCCCCGAATATATTTAAAGTATGATTGTTTAACTGTCTGCATTGAGAGGAGCGATTCATATAAATATAAATATAAATAAATATATATATATGTCTGTGTGTGTGTGTGTGTGTTTAGGTGTGTTTAGGTGTGTAGAGTGGATTATGGGTGAAACATTATATATATATATATATATATATATGTATTTATATATAATATTTTTTGTTAATTTATCATTAGTTTTAAACGTTTTTGGCTTTTGGTCATCATCAGGGAGGAATTGTTTCAAACCTGCTTTCATATGAAGAGTAAATCTCATGAACGTTCGGTTTAGCGTCCAATGCATGACAAATAATTCAATAATAGTATGCTTGGTTTTCGTATAAAAATATTTCAATGTTTGAAAATATTTTTAACGACTTTTTTCAAAGAAATCGTGCTAAGTAGAAAATTCTGTCTATAAAAGTAAATGAGATTATAAGTGTTCTGGGGATTAGAATGTAATTTGTTTTTGCCTTGTTTAATTTGTTGTTAAATCCTTTTGGGGTTAAGATATATATATATATATATATATATATATATATATATATATATATATTTGTGTGTGTGTGTGTGTGTGTGTGTGTATACGACTACAGATACTTACTCAATAAGAAACCACACCATGAATCAAACGTTTTTAACTCGGCTATTTGGGTTTGTTTAACGGCTCATCAACACCTAATGGGTTATTTAGTGGCGAAATTTGTTTCATTTGAAAATGTTTGAGTGTAATTCGAACTCTATTTTCTCTGTTCCATTGAGTTTGTTTTTATATGATACGAACAATTTAATCACAATTGGATAATTTCAAATAATCCTAATTCTAAGAATTCATACACAATAATGTGATATACTGTAACCATTTCTATTCAATAATAAAATTAATCTGGTTTAGTTTTACGGCATATCAACCTTTTTCGGGTCATTTAATGTCGAATTAAGTCATTTTGATAAAAGTTTCAAACAGTTCAGTTTAGCATAAGTACAGTTTTGTTTACACACAGTTAAATGTCGAAACAATTCTATTTCAAACAATTCACTCTAGCATGAGTTCAATTTTTGTTTCCTCACAGTCACATGAAAAAATTTTTTTTAAACAATTCAGTTTTACGTAATTACAGTTCAGTTCTATTTGACCGATAGATAGGACCCTATCAGGTGTTACTACCCGTGGTGTAATAGTTATCGTCGCAGGAAATAGACACGGCGCGACGAGTTCAAATCTTGGACGAGACTGATTACATTTCACATTGCACTAATACCCTTGGGAAAGGTATGAATCCAATTATTCTCCCTCCAGCTATGGGTAAATAGTAGGACAGACTAGGTTCTTCAGCCTTAGTGAGGCAAGAGAAGCAAAACTACGAGAAGCAAAACTCTGAATTCAAACCTGTTAAACTCCACTTAATAATTGACCTTGTGTCATATCCTGGCCGAGCGGAGGGGTTGGTAAATATGATCAGGTGCTACTACTCTGGGACAGAGTAGATCTGGAAGCGATGGCAAAGAAGAAGTAGTCTGCATTCCCCAAAGCTCCAGATTCACTGAAACCTCACCTTCAGACTGTTTAGTGTCATAAACAGGACATTCGTTGGGGAAGTCGTATTCCTCTGTAGCGAAGCAGTCGCTGCATTCTACAGCCCCAGTCGACTAGGCCCGCCAAACCCTGTTTATTCATATATCTTAGATACATATGATTTGCAAACATAAGTCAACATAGCTAAATGGTTCCAAGTATTATGTATCACTAACAATTCAATTAAACACCAATCATTTTTCACGCAGTTAAATGATCAAACAGTTCTATTTCAAACAATTCAATTTCGCATAAGTCCTTTCTTTTGCATTCTGTTTAAATTTCAAACAGTTCTATTTGACTCATAGATAGGATTCTGTCAGGTGCTACAACACTGGACCAGAGTGAACCTGGGTGCAATACCAATGAAGAGGTTCTCTGCATTCCTCAAAGCTCTATTATTACTGGAACCTTACCATCGAATTGTGTTATATAGTCATATGCAGATTCACATCTACATATACACACAGCATCATAACGACACAATAATAAAGACGCACACAGGAAAACTTCTTTAACAAAATATTTACCTCTCACTTTATTTGTAAGGGTTCGAAAGTGTTGTGTGGGGGTTTTACGGTGAGAGGGAGCTGGAGACCGAACAGAAACTGCAATGTGTCTTTCTCGTTCTCCAGCACTGCTCAACCGGAGGCCCTGGGGCCCAGCTCTCTGCTGGATGATGGCTTTCCTTACCACATCTCGTCTATAACTCCGTCCGATCTCTAACTGCAACACATCAGGGGCCCCAAGCCCCCTTCGGCCTGATGTGGCTTTACCTACCTCACCTCGTCCATCTCCCACTCCAACTCTAACTGGAACTCCCTGACTTCTGTCTTGACTGAGTTATATAATAGTTCAATGCCCACTCAGTCGCCTACTCGATCTTTGAAATCGCATGTTTGATCGTCATCAAGCGGAAATAACTGACATGCAGTTCACAGGTCACTCTCTTCCGGTGCATCAGTCTATGAGTGTACCATGGGAATTTTTTTACCTCGTCCCATTTCGTCAGCTAATTTCCGCCCACGCGATTTCCTCTCATAACTGCCATTAGAATGTGTCACCTCCTTCCGGTGCATCACCTTGGAATGACATTTTTGGCCGGGTCGAAGGTCAAAATACCACAATTGTTTAATGTCGTATCCAAGACACTCGTTTGGATGGTCCTATCTCTTTGCAGAGGTGTAGTTAGTGTATTATGCTGTCCCAGCCAATTGTGCTGATAATAAGTAGCGTCACTGTGGCATAGCTGTTAACATACGGGGCTGTGATATCGTAGTGAAACGAGTTCGAACTACGGTCAAGGTAATACGCTCACTTTCGATCTACCACCCTTGGGAAAGTTATGGACACCCCTAGCTGTTAATCATAGAGTGTTACCCAAACCGTTATTTTTCTTTTTTACATGGATAGCTTTGGTATTAAATAACCCACGAAGGTTGATATTGCATTAAGCGGGACTTCCTGTAATGCCTAACGGGCTGAAATGCGAGATCGTAGTCTACGAGTTCGAACTTCATTCACGGTTGGAATGAAGGAGTTTTTCTACTTTCCTCAAGAGTATTAGTCCGGAAGTGAATGCAAAAGTCTGAATGGAGTTCGAACTCGGATGCTAGGATCTCCAGTCCAGCATCTGAGGCAGTACGGGAAATTCCGCTTAATACAATATCATATTTACCAA
Organism: Sepioteuthis lessoniana; assembly: GCA_963585895.1. Taxonomy (NCBI): domain Eukaryota; kingdom Metazoa; phylum Mollusca; class Cephalopoda; order Myopsida; family Loliginidae; genus Sepioteuthis; species Sepioteuthis lessoniana. The sequence continues at coordinate 34,090 of CAUZXS010001559.1, forward strand.
CCCCTCCGCTCGGGCAGGATATGACACAGGGTCAATTTTTAAGCGGAGTTTAACAGGTTTGAATTCAGAGTTTTCCTTCTCCTAGACTAGTTTCCACACCAAGGCTGAAGAACCTAGTCTGCCCTACTATTCACCCATAGGTGGAGGGAGAATAATTGGATTCATACCTTTCCCAAGGGTATTAGTGCCATGTGAAATAAAATCAGTCTCGTCCAGGATTTGAACTCGTGTCGCCGTGTCCATTTCCTACGACGATAACCATTACACCACAGGCACCTCCTTAATACAATATCAACCTTCGTGGGTTATTTAATACCAAAGCTATCCATATAAAAAAAAACCGTATTGACACTATATATATATATATGTATATACAAAGGATGGCTTCGGCATTAAGTTGCCCAGGAAAGTTGTTATGCCATTAAATAAAAAAGCTGAAACCTTTTTAATAAAAATCATTTTTTTTTTTTTACCCACAGTTGAATAGCTTCCTGTATTCCAATCCAATACCTCTAACTTTCCAGCAGATCTGCTTGTCCCATTGATTTGATACTATTAGGTACGACATCTTCGGGTGAGATTGAACCTGATACTCTCCAGAGCTACTGTCGTGAAGCCTCTCCAACGGGCGTAATTTAGCGTCATCCCAAAGAAACTTTTAGCTTGGGAAACTGTGTTTTAAATGTTCTCAATTATTGATGAATACCTTTCAAAGTTACTGTGACCCTAACGCAAGACATGTTCATATAAATCACTAAACCGAGTAGGCTCAACCCAGTTTTCCGGGGCTATGGAATACGCCGACTGCATCTCAGCTGAAGGGTATGACTTCATCCCAGCGAGTATCCGAGACATGATACTAAACTCCATCTAATGGTGAGGCTTCAGTTTTGGAAGTTTGGAGAATGTGGAGTATTCCTTTATTGTTATTACTCCCAGGTCCATTCTAACCTGAAGTAATAGTACATGTAAGGGTCCCATCTATGGCTCAAATAGAACTAATATCCTGGGTATGACATCAACTTTATCTGGTGGTGAGGCTCCAGTTCTGCAGCTCTGGGGAATGTGATTTATTCCTTCATTCCCATTACTCCCAAGTCCACTCTGACCTGGAGTGGTTGTACCTGTTAGAGTAAAATAGAACTTTTAAAAAATTTAACTGTGCAAATAAATTACTGATATTAAATTGACTTGTTAGTATTAGATAGCAATAATTGAAGCCATTTAACTGTGTGCAAACAATAAAAAGCAATACTTGAAGCCATTCAATATGTGCAAATAAAAGGAGCTTTGGCCAGTTTCAAAATAATGCTACCTGTAAACTATTCGCTTACAAATCATATATATATATATTTACAGAACCTATCATTATGTAACCCACAAGGGTTGATATGCCATAAAGCACAACTATACCAGACTTAACTTCCTGAAGGAGGCGTTTTAGAAAATTTAAAATCTTCATTTGTGAGAAGATAACAACACCTACATTTTATATAGTTCTTGACGATGGACAAATAATTTTCAAAAACGTTTGAACGCGAGGAAAAGAGATTAGGTTATGGCATATCAAACCTCAATGGTAATTAAATGCCAGATCTTGTTTACGCATATATAATGAGTTTTAAGGGGATGTATTGTTGGTAACTTCGTTTTAAAACAATTTAGAGCTTATCTTTTAACACTGGGTTTATTGGTTTCAATTATTGCTATTGCTTGCACACAGTTAAATGGTTGAAAGTATTGTTATTCATTGTTTGAGCACAGATGAATGATTTCAAGTATTGCTATTTAATACTAATAATTCTATTTAATGATAATCCCTAGTAAAAGATTGAACAGGTCCATTTGATCCATAGATGGGACTCTAACATGCACAACCATTCCAGGTCAAAGTGGACCTGACAGTAATGAAGGGGTTGCCCTCATTGCCCAAGCTCCAAAACTGGAACCTTAACATTAAATGCAGTTTAATGTCATAGCTAGGATACAAAATGTTTTATATAATGCATTGACTCTTAAAACATTGATACTACAACTGAGTATGAAGTGCTTACCTTGCAGTTTAATGTCAGACCCAGGACCCGAGGAAAATAGTGTTTCCTTGCAAAAAAAAAAAAAAAAATAATAATTTGGGGAAAGAAGTTAAAAACGATTCGCATCGATTGCATTCAATAAGATTTGTTTACATATATACATGTATATTGTAATATTTGTAAAGTATGTTGATAAACAATACTTAATATGCGGTTTTGATTGTATGAGTGTGATAACAAGGTTTTGATAGATTTGTTTAAAAGAAAATATTTTTTTTGAAATTTCCAAAAACACGAAAAAAAAATTATTAACAGGACTTCTTCAGATCTGTAACTGATTACTGCTTTCTAAATAGTTTTGAAATTTTAAAATATTTTAAATAAATTAAATATTTGTTTTAGTTTAATATATCTATTAATGTATCATTAAGTGAGGTTATTAATTAAAGTTTAAATCTAATTCAATAAAAAATCTGTAATTTAGGTTAAAATGTAATTAAAAAATTAAAAATTAAAAATTAAAAAAAAAATAAATTTACAACATTTCTAACCGAAATTAAAATTTAAAACGGAGGTGGGCTTAATGAGGAGATAACTCTTCACCCCTCTTCTATCCCCTCCCACTCTTCTGTGTCTATTCTAGTTTTTTTTATCAAAAAGATCTGAAGAAGTACTGTTAATAATTTTTTTTTCGTGCTTTTGGAAATTTCAAAAATGCGTAACAGGATGGAAATAAATTTATAATACTATGTGACCGGTTTCGTTGTTTTTCTTAAAGAATTTATTGCTCTGTATTATTGGTACATTGAGCTCTTTACCAGGAAAATTTAAATATTCATTCATGAATAATTTTTTTGTCCGGATGGAATTCCTCCCAACTCCTGTTTAACTGGACCAAAGAATACTATATATATATATATATATATATATATATATATATATATATATAAGTACGTGTGTGTGTGTAAGTGTATTGCTAATATATATATATATATATATATATATATATATATATATATATATATATAAGTAAGTATGTGTGTGTGTGTAAGTGTATTGCAAATATATATATATATATATATATATATATATATATATACTCACTTCCTGTGACAATCAAAAGGTAGTGAAGGTGAGGAGATACGTGTATATAGAAAATAAAAGAATAAAATAAAAAAATGCACAAATTGTGAAAAAGCAAGAGACATGTACGATATACAGAGATATTAGCAAAATTTTATTTCAAGTAAATTTTTTTTTTTGAGTATGTTCACAAAAAAAGTAGAAAATGGCTATTATGAATAGATAAAACTGATTTTTATACTTCTAAAATCCAGAATTTCTAATATATATATATATATATATATATATATATATATATATATATATATATATATATATATCAAGAGAGAGAGAGAGATAGATAGAGAGAGAGTAAACATGGTAATACATATTCGTTTAACTAACGGTTTGATGAATCAAAAAGTGCTCAAATAGTTGTCAGCAGAGCAGTATAAAGACTAAATATGTATTTTTTCGTCTGATGATTGTGTCTTTAATTGCATTGTTGAAACATGAAACATAATGAAACAATAGTAAGAAGGTAAAAATCTAATTTTTGAAATTGTTTTCGCACACACACACATACACACACATATATATATATATATATAAATATATATATATATATATATATATATATATATATATATATATATATGTGTGTATATATATTTGATGATGATGATGATGATGATGAAAAATAAATGGAAAAGTGGATATACTAAAACCCCAAACAACGGATTCACTTCAGAATATTTTGTTCTTATTTATTGAAAGAACTTTTTCAACGGAGGAAAATCGTTTTTTTTTTTAAGTTTAACAAAAAGAGGAAATAGATAAGAGTGTATAAATATGGATATAAAAAGTGGGTTGGCTTTAAAGACAAAAGACAGAAAAGGGTTCTTTCAATAAATAAGAACGAAATATTCTGAACTGAATCCGTTGTTAGTGTTTTTTGTATATCTACTGTTCCATTTATTTTTCATCATCTTGTCAGATCGACCAAAAAATATCTATCTTTTCTCTCTCTCTCTCTCTCTCTGTGTATATACATATATATATGTATATATATTTATATTTATATATATATACATATACAATTACTTAGTTTTTTTATTATTCTTTAATTTTTTATGAAGTACTATTCCACTCACCAATACATTCTACTTATAATCGATTCCGGCGTGACAATTGAAAATGTACTGAACGAAAGGGTCCCTTTATTTCAGTTTTATTAAATTAAAATCGATTCAATAAAATAATTTTCTGCTTCAAGTAATTATGAAATTTTTCAGTATTAAAAATTTGCCCAGAGAGTGTGTGTGCGTCAGAGAGAGAGAGAGAGAGAGAGAGAGAGAGAGAGAGAGAGAGAGAAGAGCCCACCGTATATGACAACTGGGAATCACGTTAAAGCAAGAGAAACGAGAGTAAACGTATTTTAAATTCACGAAGTAATTGACAGCGTTCAGACGATGCCTGCGTTGTGGCCCTTGATGAAGATTAGTGATGAGGTTTTGAGGAAACTTCTGTCACTCAGTATATAACATTCGTGAACATGTAAATGAATGAGTAATTAGTATTGAGACTGCCAAGATTTGCAGTTGAGATATAATAATAATTCATACTTTTTTCTTCTTCACTTTGAAGGCATATCCCCAACCTACGATTTGCGGCCCACATACGACCGTCCGGACTAATCCGTTCGGCCTTTGACCCAACTTTCAAGATTTTTCTCTTCGTCTTTTGATGTCGACTGTGAAGAAGTACCATTTTAACAACAGATGGAATTCATTGATCTTCAGTGGTCTAAAGATTTGAAGTCCAAGTTTCTTGCTTAGCAAATATTCGATTTCTATAAGAACCACGTGCTTCCATCTGGACGATTCCACAACCTCTTCACCTACACGAAAGATGCCTAATATAGATAAAAACATTGATTAATTGGTTGATTTTAATAGCATTTCAACCCGTCTCGGGTTTTTTTAAGACTAGAGGTTTGGGAATTGCGTTCAGTATATTTACGTATGTAGTTGTTTTTTGAAAAAAATTTTTTTTTGGACATGGTCCTAATGAATATGAATAATTCTTAAACGGATCTACTTGACCCCTTGATAAGAACCTTATTGGTACCACCAATCCGGGTCAGAGTAGACCTGGGAGTAATGCTAATGTAGGAGAATTCCACAAACCCCAGATCTTCAGAACTGAAGACTCACTGAGATGCAGTTTAGTGTCATATCCAGGCACCTCTTTTTTTTTTGTAGGGCGAGAGGGGGACGTTTGTTTCTTTTTATTTTTCCGTTGTGGATGGAGTCAGCGTATTCCGATAAGGCGAAACATACACGGAGAAATAGCAGTACTAATAGTGTATTTACAACCACGCACTTGCCGAAAAAATGGACACCCAATGACAGAAATGGAGTTATTCATGTACGCGAGTTTAATCAATTTTCATAAAATTCATGTCATCAGAAAGAAGAGAAATTGGTAGAAAAAATAATAGTTGTTGTTCTGGTAAATGTGTTAAACAATATCGTCGTTTAAATAGAAACTATTCTCTAAAGCCATCTCACATTAAATGAAGCGTATATGCAGACACACACTTCCACAGATACACACACACACATACACACACACACACACACACACACACACACACACACACACACACACACACACACACACACACACACTCATACACACAGATGCGCACAGGCGCTTCAAAACAAAACAAATAGTAACACGTGAGGTTTCTTTCTTTGTTCGATATCTGTATTCTGTTATTGAGTCAAGACACAACGTTTAATTTGAATTAGACATCTATATACAACAAGAGAAAAATATGGCCTATTTTATAAATACAGCCTAATGGCCATCTAGGGAAAAATATTTTCTTTCTTTCTTTCTTTCTTTCTTTCTTTCTTTCTTTCAACTTGATATACGATCTTCTTTCTTTTTCCATTACTTACGAAACAATCTCAATTGTCCTTTCTTTCTTTCTTTCTTTCTTTCTTTCTTTCAACTTGATATACGATCTTCTCTCTTTTTTCCATTACTTACTAAACAATATCAATTGTCCTTTCTTTCTTTCTTTCTTTCTATCTTTCTGTCTTTCTTTCTTTCTTTCTTTCTTTCTTTCTTTCAACTTAATATACGATATTCTCTCTTTTTTCCATTACTTACTAAAAAATATCAATTGTCCTTTTCTTTCTTTCTTTCTTTCTTTCTTTCTTTCTTTCTTTTTTTCTTTCTTTCTTTCTTTCAACCTGATATACGAACTTCTCCCTTTTTCCTCTTCCTAACTAAGCAATAAACATATTTCTTTCTTACTTTCTTTCTTTCTTTCTTTCTATTTTTTTAAAACGGTAAATGCGTCATGGGAAAGGGCTAAATAGCGCGCATGCGCGTCTATTGTCCGAACTGCGCAAAAATGGCATAAAACGGTTAGATGAAAATCGTCAACTCCATTTATTCGTTATTTTTCTTTTAATGTATACATATGAGGGTATTTATTAAATCAATCACTTTTTGTCAACTAAAAAGTGACGGAATTTTTCCTTCTAGACGACTCATAAGCCTGTTGGATTCCTGTGGTAGCAGTGGTCCATGATGATACTGATACTTCTATTCAGGCAGGAGAAAAGGATTCTAATTAATTCTCAGTTACATTGATTCTTCTATATGCTGATTTCCCCCCTCTCTCTCTCTGTATATATATATATATATATATATATATATATATATATATATGTATGCACACACACACACACACATATATATATATATATGTACACACTTATATATATATATATATGCATGTATATATATATATACATAAATAATACTTTCGTTATTCACACACACACATATATATATATAAATATATGTACACACTTACATATATATATGCATGTATATATATATATATATATATATATATATATATGCATGTATATATATATATATATATATATATAAATAGCTCTTTCGTTATTCACACACACACACACACACACACATAATATATATATATATATATATATATATATATATATATATATATATATATATATATATATATATATATATATATATTTACATCAGAATAAGAAAAGTGCTAAGTACTAGCAAGTAGAGCAGGATAAAACCAAGACTGAATGAATGTTAACTTATCTATCTATCTATCTATCTATCTATCTATCTATTCAAACAGAATGTGAATTTAGTAGACGAGTATAAATGGTTCTGTTTTTTTTTCATTAAATCGTAAATATGTTTACTATATTCAGTCTTTGACACTTTGGAATTTAACTGAACAAGACTGGCCGCGTTTTGTATATAAAACTGTTCAATTGTTTTGACCATTATCATTTTCAAGTTCTTTTTTGTTCTTTCCGATTTAATGTTTTCTTTCCGATTTAATGTTTTTTTGTTTAGTAAATACACCAATACAACGCGCACGTGTGTCCACTTAAAGAGCGTAGAATGAACAGGAAGTTAGTCTAGAGCTGTAAATTTGAATGTAAACAATTGCCATCAAGTAGCAAAACGTAGTGCTCTTTCTCATACAACAATACTGTGTGTCAGACACACCGATATATGCGTATGTGGAAATACACACACACAAACACACACACTCGTGCGTGTGCGCACGCACGCACACAAGGAAATGTGGTCTCACACACATGTACGCTCACGCAATTAATCGTTATCATTTAAAAGGATTTTGATACGCAATGAAAGAACTGTTGTTTTGATAAACAGCCACGAATAAAAAATGACTGCTTTGCGTCCGTATGAAAAATAAAAAAATACATAGATTTTCAGCAAGTTGTAAAACGATAATTTTTAACTTATGTGAGTTGGTCTATGTGAGCATGTGCTATCTATCTATCTATCTATCTATCTCAGGTTAACTTAATACACCTGTATTAGCAATATAGTCAGAACCTGAGGCTGCCTCGCCTTTCCAAATAAACAATTCCAGCTACAAATCTTGTGAATTGTTCTAATCATCATAAATACTAGGCTTGGCGCCCGCAATATGCAATGGTTTGCAAACTACCCAAGAAAGTCATAGCAAATGAGACCTGTTCTCACTGAGTGTCCCATATTAACTGGTATTTTGTCAAACTATGTTTAGTTAAGGTCTTCATAAAAGTAAACCTTTGATATGAAGACAGGTAGAGGTACATATATATATATATATATATATAGAGAGAGAGAGAGAGAGAGAGAAGGAGAATGTATGATACTATTTACCCACCCCTCAATTTTTAAGCGGAGTTTAACAGGTTTGAATTCACAGTTTTCCTTCTCCTAGACTAGTTGCCTAACAAAGGCCGAAGAACCTAGTCTGTCCTACTATTTACCCATAGCTGGAGGGAGAATAATTGGATTCATACCTTTCCCAAGGGTATTAGTACTATGCGAAATGCAATCAGTCTCGTCCAGGATTTGAACTCGTGTCGCCGTGTCCATTTCCTACGATGATAACGACTACACCACGGGCACCTCCATAAGGAGAATGTATGATAGTGTGTGTGTGTGTGTGTATGAGTGTGTGTGTGTATGCGAAGATAGAAATTATGCTTAGGGAATGTATGTTAAGTAGTGGGGCAATGATCCTCTGAAGACAAGAGGGAGTAAATCAATGACGAAGTTAGTTGATTTATTGGTTGGTTGGTTGGATTTTACGGCTCATCAACCTTTGTTGGCTATTTAATGCCAACTCCTGTTTTTACATATATTCGATATTTGTGAGCGAATAGTTTGTTGGTAACAATTTTGAAGCGAACCAGAGCTTATTTGTTTGCACATAGTTTAATGGTTTCAAATATTGCTACCTAACATTAAGAATTCAATTCAATATTAATCATGTATTTGCACACGGTTAGATAGTTTCCAGTATAGGACAAATTCACCTACCTAGGAAGCAGCATCTCATCTACTGAAAATGACATCAGTATGGACTGCTATCGATAGGTTATCGATCATGTGGAAGTCAAACTAATCCGACAGAATAAAACGCAATTTTTTCCCCCAGCAGCAGACGTGTCAGTTCTACTATATGGATGCACCACATGGACGTTTACTAAGCGTATTGAGAAAAAGTGACGCGAGAATTGCGCAAGATTGTTACGAGGTATATTAAACAAACCCGGTAGCAACATCCAACAAAACAGCAGCTGAACAGCCACCTACCGCTCATCTCTAAAACCATCCTAATAAGACGGACAAGACATGAGGGACACTGCTGGAGAAGTACGGACGAACTCATAAGCGGCGTTCTCCAGTTGACCTCTTTACATGAATGTACTTATCTACAACAGTTCTGTACGGACATGTAGTCTAGAAGACCTGTCGGAAGCGATGTATGATAAAAACAAACGGCCAAAGAGAGTAAGAGAAATCCATGATGGCAGCACGGCTTCATGATGATGATGACGGTTGATATTTTAACAGTTCTTTTTGACCCATAGATAGGACCCTAACCGGTTCTACCACTCTGGGACAGAGTGAACCGGTGAGGAAAAGGATACTCCAAATTCCCCAAATGACCAGGACTGGAGGCTTCTCCATTCGCTGGAGTGGGTGGCTTTACTGCTCTGCAGAAATGGAGTTGATGTATTCCTCAGTCCCAGACGGTTGGGCTGGCTGAATCTGGATATGGGTCCCACACTATTATACCGTTCTATCCTATTTACCCAACCCCTCCGCTCGGGCAGGATATGACACTAGGTCAATTTTTATGCGGAGTTTAACAGGTTTGAATTCAAAGTTTTCCTTCTCCTAGACTAGTTGCCTCACCAAGGCTGAAGAACCTAGTCTGTCCTACTATTTACCCATAGCTGGAGGGAGAATAATTGGATTCATACCTTTCCCAAGGGTATTAGAGCTATGTGAAATGCAATCATTCTCGTCCAGGACTTGAACTCGAGTCACCGTGTCCATTTCCTACGACGATAACCATTACACACGGGCAAACAAATCATCATCATCATCATATCGTGCTGGTAGCACAGATATCCCTGACCCTCTCTCGCCACTTTTTCCTATCGTTCATCTCCTCTGGCATGCCTTCTGGACTACATCCCGTATCCTCACATAGTTGCTGAATGTATGTTCGTGCTGGTCGTCCTGCTTTTGCACGGCCATGTGTGGGGGTCCATAAGAGTACATCACTTATGAGTTCGTCGCTGCTTCTCCTGCAGTGTCCTGTATGTCTGATTCGCCTAACTTGAATAGTTTTCGTGATAGGAGGCAGGTGGCCGTACAGTTTGTGTCTTGTGGGGTGTTGCCACTAGGACTTGTTCAAGATTGCTCGCAGCATTCTTGTGTAATTGCCATCTAGCTTCTTCTCCAGCCGTTTTGTTAGTGTCCATGTAGTGCATCCATATAGCAGTATCGATGTGACCGCTGCCTGGAAGAAACTGCGTTTCATTTTATCGGTTAGGTCTAATTTCCATATAATTGATAGCCAATTGATAGCTGTCCATGCCTCCATTAACCTCGTTTCGATGTCCTTTTCGGTTGATGCGACGCTGCTTCCTTGGTAAGTGAATTTGTCTACTAGTTTAAGAGGGGTTCCGTCTAGAGTGGAGATTTCACCCGTATGATTATAGCACATATATTCCGTTTTATGTACATTGACATAGAGGCCTATGCCTGCGGCTGCTCGTTCCAAACTATGCAGTAGTGTTTCGGCTTGGTTGGGTGTATTTTCCAGTATCGCTATGTCATCGGCGTAGTCGGCGTCGGTAATTGTTTTTGCGGGGTACCTTCTGCTTTTTTTCTTTGTCATCTCGAAGTCGTTCTCTCTGATTTTATCAATCGATGTTCTAAGTACGTAGTCCAGAGAAATGATAAAGAGGTATGGAGCTAGCGTGTCCCCTTGTAGTACTCCTGCTACAATGTCGAAGTATTCTGTGTCTCCATCTGGTGATCGTACTTTTACTTTGGTGTTTCTATAGAGAATCGTTATTGCTGCTACGGTTTTTTTTAGGTATGCCGTACACTTGTACGATTTGTTCCATCTTTCTTCTGTGAATGGAATCGAAGGCCTTTGTAAAGTTGACAAATAGTAATGTCGCTTGTACGTTTTTTGCCCGTATGCCTTCAAGGATTCTCCGGTTGGTTAATATTTGTGAGGTCGTGGATCTATTTCTTCGGAAGCCATTTTGGTTTTTCCTAAGGCTGTTGTCGATTTTGGGTTCTATGCGGTTTCGTAGTAGGGAATTGTAGATTTTGGCTGCTATGGATGTAAGTGTTATGCCTCGGTAGTTTTTGGCTAATCCGAGGTCCTCCATTTTTAGGGAAGGGGAGTATGCATCCCTTCATCCATCTATCTATCTATCTATCGGATTTTGATTATATACTGCGTTGCAGTGTCGGAGCGGTATGTCGTCGAATTGTCTGGTCTTCCATACTTCTGGGGGCGTCTCGTCCAGCCCTGCAGCTTTCCTATTTTTAATTTTTCTGAGAACCGAGTCGAGTTCTTCTTGTGTGAACGGTCCTAGTTTAATGTCCAATTGCTTACTAATTATTCTGGTGATTGGTTCATGTGTTACTTTCGGTGGGTTTCCTAGTAGGTTTTCGAAGTGCTGTTTCCACAATTTTATTCTTTCCAGTTGGTTTGCAGCTTTCAGTTTTGCTTTGGCTGTGCTCTTTCTTCTACTCATTTCGTTTTTTGTTTGCCAGGCTATCCAAGATTGTCTATCTTCCACCGAGTCTCTGAAATTATCTATCTGATTTTGAATATATTCTGTCAGTTCCTTTATATATATGCCTGCTAATTGATATTGTGCCGTTTTTAGTTTTCGGGCATTTGTGTTTGTTGGTTTTTTTCGATAGTTTTTGGAGGCTGTTTTCACTAGTGCACGTTTTTCTTTCACCGCTAAAGTTTCCCATGGGACTCTATATTTAGTTTTGAGTTTTGTTGGAATGCATTTCGCAGCTGCCTCGAGGTGCGCATTGACGAAATTTTCATATTCGTCATTTGGTGTACTTTTTTTCCGTTTTCTCTTGTAGTGTTTCGAATCTGTTTCTTAATTCTAATCCGTATTTATCTCTTATATCTCTGTTGTTCAAAAGGGTCCAGTCATAGTGTTTGGTGGTCGCTGTTCGTTTGGCGTTTTTTCGTAGGCTTAGCCGTATTTTTGCCGTGACTATTCGTTGATCGGAGGACAGACCCTCGAAAGAGGAGTATGCCTCGCAATTCATTGCACTATTTTTCCATTTCTTGTTTATAAGGACGTAGTCTATCTGTGCTTTACTATTGTTCGCGTACGTGTATGTCCATAGTTTGCCCTCCCTTTTTTGGTAGTTTGTATTGAGGCATGTTAATCTATTTTCTATCATGAAATCTGTTAGATGTTGCCCATTCCTATTTGACGTGTTGTGAAGGCTGTATTTGTTGTTTCCGTTTTTCCCGATTTGGGCATTCATGTCTCTGCCAATGACTAACATGTTGTGTTTCGGGATGCTACGCACTAATGAGGATAACTCATCGTAGAAGGTGACTAGTTCAGTTTCTTCACTAACATTGGTAGGGTTTTAGCAGGAGATGATTGTTGCTCTGGGGTTGCCATTAAAAGTAGCTGCCATCATCCTAGGTTGTATTTTCTCAATGCTATTTAGCGTTTTTAATATTCTAGGTCCTCTAAGCATTCCTACCCCTCCTACTGCGGCGCTGATAGAGTTTTTCCATGCCGATACAGTAGCGAGCGTCCATCCATTGCCAGTTTCGTGATATTTGATATCTTCGGTGTGCGTGCATCTGTGTTCTTGTTTGCATATTCTGTCAATCTTATGTTATACGACCGATGCTATTAGCTCTGGTAGTTGTCCTATTCTATTTAAGGTCCTTACGTTAAATGTCGCTATTTGTATTGTTTGTTTGCATTTTAGTAGTTTGTGTTGTTTGAGCTCTGTAGCTGATTTTTCGAACACTGAGGCCAGGGCTCCAACCTCAGCAGGACGCGCCCCTTTTTTTACCCGCGCGAAGAGCGATGCGGTTTGTGTATGTGGTTTGCGTGTGGGTTATGGTTATCTTTCGATGGCTGTTTTATTCTCTTCTATAGAAGCCACTCTTATAGAGGAGCAGCAGTAGTTCCCCGATCGAACTAACGGTCCAGAGCGTTAAGTCGTCAAACTCACGTCCAGGATCTGTTTAGGTATTGAGTTTGGCCGTCAATGGGTTTATTCAAATACCTTTACGTCCATCATGCTATGCAGTCTCATTGAGTGCTGCGTTCATGCGGCCTTGTGTCACACCTACGCAAAAAGCTGAGTAAATTACTATTTCATAATCAGTCGTAATACCAGTGTTTTTGGGGAAAAGTGTTCGTCAACGGCCCTGGGGACTGGGGTTCAATCCCAGGTCGAGTCATACCAAAGACTCAAAAAAATGGTACTTGATGTCACCTTGCTAAACAATCAGCATTATAAAGTACGGATCAAGGGTAAAGAGGAGCAATCCTAAGAAAAGACAAGTGCCCTCCTCTACATCTTGGTGTATTAGCTAATGAAAGGGGGGGTCACCATCGACTAAGGTCACCAACTTTACTTGCTCTTACTTATATATACATACATATATACATATCAGAATATCAACGTTTTAAGAGGAAACATAGTTCAAAATCATTATCTTGAAGAAATCTTGTATATGGTATCCTAAGAGGTACAACCACTCCGGGTCAGAGTGGACGTGGGAATAATTGGAAAGAAGTGACTCCACACTCCTTCGAACTCCAGAACTCAAGTTTGACGGACGTTGGTGATAGAATGCAATTCGTGTATACATGTTTATAAAAGAATAAAAGCTTGTGTGTGTGTGTGTGTGAGAGAGAGAGAGAGGGAGAGAGAGAGGGAGAGAGAGAGAGAGAGAGAGAGAGAGCGTAAACATGGCGCTCAGGGTGATTATTTTATATTTTATCATCTGTAAGGGACTTAATTGTCCCTATTGAAAACTAACATTGTTTACAACGTTCAGCTGTTGCCGATATAACTGAGCTGTTTTAATTTATATTCACAGCTGGTCAGTTGATGAAGCAGCAACGGAGGAGGGGACGGTAGGAGCAGTGGTAGCGGTCTTTTATTAGTGATTTCTTTTTATAAGCAAAGCTACATCAAAATTTCTAATTGTCCTTCCTTTAGTAATACGATCCTTGGTCAAGCGCTTGAAATGTACTTTGAAATTCCATGACGAACATACAAATTGCCGACGATTGTCACATTAGAATTACTTTATTTTGTCCGAATATTTGGAGGTTAGGGAACCGCGTGCATTGTACGTTCCTATTTACATATTTTGTGTTATTCCTTTAGTGTTTTTTCTTTTTCTTTTTTTTTTTGTTCTTTTTTTTTTGCATATGATCATATCTTATCCGAATAATTTTTAAACATTTATTTGACCTATAGATATGACACTAACAAGTACTATAATTCCGGGTTGTAAATAATAACGATGAAGGGTTGCTCCATACTCCCCAGAGCACCAGAACTGGAGCCTGATCATCAGATTCAGTTTTAGGGATTCTTTCCAACCTGAAGAAGATACAGTCCGTGGATTCTCAGGCCCAGGGCGATTCCACATCAGAATTATCTTATTTAGTCAGAAAATCTGCATTGATTTATTTTAACGGCATATAAACCCGTCTAATATTATCTTATTGCCTAGAAGTTTGGGAATCGCGTTCATTGTATGCCCATATTTACATTTTTTGTTGTTGTTTCTTATGAGTTTTTTTTTTATAAAATGTCCAATCAAATATAAAGATATTCAAACTGATGTATTTGACCCATTGATGGGTCTCTAATAGGTACTACCACTCCGGGTCAGAGTGGATTAGGGAATAATGGCTATGAATGGGTACTCCACACTCCCAAAATTTGGACTGGAGTCAAACTATCGGCTACAGTTTGTTATTATACCAAAGACTCATCCTTTTGTGGGTGCGGGTAATTATCCCTCCTCTTCTGGGGATATAGTCAGCGTTTTCTTGGTCCCAACAACAGAGCTGTATTTGCAATAGGAATCGTCATTATTATTCCCTGATCCACTCAGATGAATATCCTCATCTTGGTTGTGGCCCAGTCAGCTGGGGCTGCAGAATACATCAACTGCATCTCTGCAGAGGGGTAAAAATTCCCGGTCGAGTGTCCTGAGAAGACACTAAACAATCTGATGGGGAAGCTCCAGTATTACTGGAGCTTTGGGGAATGCAGTATACCTATTTATTGCCATCTCTACCACCTCCACTCTGGCCTGGAAGCACCTGAAAGGGTCCTATGTATGGTCCAAAATAATTAAACTGTGTACTTATGCGAAACTATATTGTTTGAAATAGAACTGTTTTCACATTTAAACTGCGTACTTCTACTAAACTGAATTGTTTGAAATAGAACTGTTTTGGCATTAAAACTGTGTCCTTATGTTAAACTGAATTGCTTGAAATAGAACTGTTTTGGCATTTAAACTGTGTACTTCTGTTAAAGTTAATTGTTTGAAATAAAACTGTTTTTACGTTTAACTCTGCGTTGTCCAGATGGTTGGGGCTGTAGAATACACCGACTACGCATCTGCAGAGGGTTCGGACCCCCCACACCAACAAGTGTTCTGGATATGACACTAAACAATCTGATGGTGAGGTTCCAGTAATGCTGGAGCTTTTGGGAAAGTGGAGTACCTATTTATTGCCATCGTTCCCAGGTCCACTCTCGCTCGGAGTCTTAGCACCTGAAAGGGTCCTATCTATGGATTAAAAAGAACTAAACTGTGTACTTATGCTAAACTAAATTGTTTGAAATAGAACTGCTTTATCATTTAAACTACCTACTTATGCTAAAGTAATTTTTTTGAAATAGAACTGTTTTTGCATTTAACTGCGTGTAAACAAAAATCTGTACTTATGTTGAACTGAATCGTTTGAAATAGAACTGTTCATATGTATAGAAATGGACTTGACATTAAATAACCTGCAATAGTAGATGTGCCATAAAACTAAATTCACCACCACCATCATCTTGGTTATTATTCTTGGTACAACGCTTCAGCCGTTGTATTTTTCGTGTTTTATCCGGTCTTTTATATCGTCGGTAATCATCGAACCCTTTATTTACTCCAAATTAATTATAGATTTCACTTATTCCGTTGTTCATGTTTATTTTCTGGTTGCTTGGCTGATTATACGGCATGTCAACCATTGTTGGGTCTTTTAATGCCGTTGTCAGTACTTTTTAAAAAAAAACAATTACGTGCTTTTTTAGCGTGATGATATTAGCCGGAGTTTTTGTTCGTGTTTAGCAAGGAAGATGGTTGTAACGTGTGTGTTTACGTTGAGTTGTTTCCTTGCTTAGTGCTGTTAGTCCCCTCGCTAAGTTTAAGGGTAAATAAAGGTAGAATGATGAAGAAGATAAGATGCCGAAGGTCGAAATATATTTTTATGAATAGGTTTTTATTTGCAGCATGGAATATTGGGTTTGCTTTTGGTGCTGCAAGACTCGTGAAAGGTTGTGAGTATTGAGACGAAATTGAGTTATGAGAAGTTGAGAAGGTTGAGATGGCAGCGTGTGTCGTCGGACGTGCGAGGGATTGTGTTCGTTGTAGTTTCGAAAGCCATGTTGCAGTTGGAGGAATTGAACTTTAGATACACCGTGAATTTTGTGCGTCTGGTGGAGAGTTTGCGTTGTCTCCATTTAGGTGGCCCAGAGGTAAATTGAGAGCTAGGTGTCAAGAGCTTAATGGTGCGTCGAATCGACATAGCCAATTTTTGGGGTGACATAAAGTTGTGCCTGTGCTAGGCTTGTTGAATGTGTCTATATTCAACTGGGATTCCTCGCAAGGAATCCATAAATTAGATGGGTTCCCTCGTGTGTCCATGCTGCTGCTGCTGCTATTCTAGAGCCGCAGTGAGACGTCTGCACTGGGCGGCATTGTCCAGCTAAAGAGAATGTTATTGAAGAACGGCCAGTGTGACGTCTGCACTGGACGGGGTTCTCCAGCCAAAGAGTATTGCTACTGAAGAACGGCCAGTGTGACGTCTGCACTGGACGGCGTTCTCCAGCCAAAGAGAGAGGGTTTGGCAGCTTATCCAATTTCCTGTTGCCCGTAAAGAAAGGCCCGGGCTGAATAGGATAAGTCATCCTGATTGGGTGAAATTAAGTGTCGAATTAAATTGCGCGCCAAACCAAAATACGAAATTTCCCTTCACTACACTTTCAAGTAACTGATGATAAAGTCATTTATAAATAATCATGGTTTTAAGCAATCATTTCTGTTTAATCATAATTCTTTATTTGTCCCTACGATCTCCTAGATATGGATTAAATAGTATAATCACTGTTTATCTACAAGGGTGGCTTTGGCATAATATAACCTATAAAGGTTGATGTACCATTTCACAAAGAAAAAAAAAACAAACCTTATCTCTCCAGCTATGTATCAAATAGTACCACAACTTTCTTTACTGGCTCATTAGCCAATTGGGTAGAGTGTTCGCTAATGGCCCGAGTGACCGGGGTTCAAACCCAGGTCGAGTCATACCAGACTCAATAAATGGTACTTGATACCTCCTTGCTTAACAGTCAGCATTATAAGGTACGTATCAAGGGTAAAGTGGAGTAATCCAAGCAAGGGGGTAGTGCTCTTCCCTACACCTCGGTGTAAGTGCTATTGAAAAGGGAATCTTCGGGTCGCCCTTGACAAAGGTCGTCAATTCATTATCCTTTTACAAGAATAGCTTTAGCATTAAATGACCCACGAAGGTTGATATGCCATTAAACAAAGAAACCAAACGAAAAGAAACCAAATCAAACCTTATCCTTCCAGCTCTGGGTTAAATAGCACCACTATTGTCCTTCAAGGGTAGATTTGGCATTAAATAACCCAGGTAGCTTGATATGACATTAAACAAAGAAAGCAAATTAATAAAACCTTTATTTGCTCACATTTAAGTGAGTAATTAAATCGACGACTAGAGTTCAAACCCTGCTTGAAGTTATTTGCATTTCCTTTCGCTTTAATGATAATTGGGAAAACATGAATTCATCTTTTTCTCTGCCAGCTATGGGTATATATTAGGGCGAGCTGGCTTCGTTAGTTTAGGTTAGGCAACCAGTCTAAGAGAAGGAAAACGATGGATAAAATTTTTACTCCGCTTAAAATATTACCGTATGTCAAATCTTGGTCATGGTGAAGGGGTTTGGTCAATACATACATGGTTTCAAGTATTCCAATCTCATACAAACAGTTTTTACACAACCATATGTTTCAAGCACTTGAGTCATTATATTGTTTCAAGTAATTATCAATGATAATAATCGCTTGTAGACATATATAGCTTCAAGCAACTCTTTTCAGGTCAGAGTGGACCTGGGAGTAATTGCGGCAAAAGGTACTCTACTCTCCTCGTAGTTCCAGAGCAGCTGTCTCAACACCGGGCGCTGTATTGTTTAATATCCTGAACACCCTTTTTTTTAAAGGGTAGTCACTTCTCTGCAGACGTATTTTAAGGCGCGCAAATGTTTAGAGAACCTTCCACAACTGTCATTTCGCTTGTTTCTTCTCCTGAAACATTTATGCTCTGCCTCACCTAGGGATTGAATTCATGACTGCCATGTAACTCAAATCTGAAGAAGGCCGATGAGACCAATGGTTGAAATGTTGTAACTATAATGGTCCCGGCTGGTCAAGCCCCGCTCTAAGAACCGGTTTCTGCTATCACTGAAGTCAAGCAACGATGACCCTGCTCACAACTCAGATGAGTAACCGGCAAGGAATTACTGGAATTACAAGCGAACTGTGGCTTTTGCTCCGGATTAAGTGGTGGCATCACTTGCAAATCAGTTTTTACGGAGCAATGATTGCAGTCCACATAAAGAGGACCATAACTGTGGCATTGTGCCAAATCTTCTCTTTTTAAAGAGATCATGAATCACAAACTACAATGACTGGGCACATCTGGTGGTGTAATGGTTAGGAAGCTAGTTTAGCAAACCTACACGAGTGAGTTCGAGTCTCATTGGGTGCCCCATTCATTCGGCCTTGTGCCAAATCGAAGCAAAGAGTTTCGTAAATTATTACAATGACTGGTTTTTAATTCAGTTGTTAGCGAAAAATAGCAAAACTGAGAAACGTTTAATCTTGTGCAAACGAATGAGTAAAGCTGAATAGAATTATTAGTGTTAGACAGCAGTACTTGTAACCATTTCGCTGTCTGCAAAATAACGATTAATATTGAATAGAATTAGTAGTATTAGACAGCAGTACTTGTAACCATTTCGCTGTCTGCAAAATAACGATTAATATTGAATAGAATTAGTAGTGTTAGACAGCAGTACTTGTAACCATTTCGCTGTCTGCAAAATAACGATTAATATTGAATAGAATTATTAGTGTTAGACAGCAGTACTTGTAACCATTTCGCTGTCTGCAAAATAATGATTAATATTGAATAGAATTATTAGTGTTAGGTAGCATTAATTGAAGCGATTTAACTGTGTAGAAAAAATAGCAATACTTGTGTGTAAACAAATTCGTTCTAAATCATTTAAAAATGAAATTACTGACAAACTTATTGGGATTTTCCCAACTTTATATGGTAACAATATTGCGACGTTGGCCAGAAGAAAGAAACACAACACGGTTTAAATTTTTGTTAAAAAACTTATATTTACATAGAAAGAGAGGAAAAAGAAAATATTGTCCATGCAAACAGTTGGTTTGCGGGAAACTTTTCCGTAAAAGGCGTCCTTTTAACAGTTTGTATTTCCTGTGTCCCTTTCGTTGGGTTGAAGAAAATAGAGCCTTGTTTCTTGTGCTTCAGTTGCTGGAAAAATCCTGACAAGCGTTTATGTAATTTTAAAAAATTCTCTTCTTTTAACCGTTAGCTTCGGGGAATATTTTTATCTTACGTAAAGATTCACGCGTCATAATTCAGATATTTATAAAAAAATAAAATTCTGAATATATCTCTGTTAAGAAAATCCTCCAATGCCCACAAAAAATATCCAATTTGTAATGAGTGATTTCTCAGCATCTTCATTTGAATTATGACACGTAAATCTTTACGTAAGATAAAAATATCCCCCGAAGTTAACAGTTAAAAGAGAATTTTTAATTACATCTGACGAGCCCATCGAACGGGCGAATGAAATTTATAATGACATATATTTATTGATTTTCTTGTTTCTCAATGATTTTTTGTTCTCCATAAGCTTATTTATATATGTTTGCATATATTATAAACTTTACATTGAGTACTCAATTTAGATAATTCTGTTTAAGTATATTTCTAGAATCATTTAAATATACAAGAATTTAAATGATTTTGCAGTAGATATGCATTGGAATCAAGAAAAAAGAGGTATGAATGGCCAGGAAATTATATTAGATTTGCAGAAGAAAAGTGGGGAGTTTCATGGCAGATTAGGAAGCTTGTTGAAATGTGAAGTCGTAATAAGCAAGTTTGAAACCCCGTCGAGCTATTACGTTCATTTTGTGGTTAATATTTTATGGAAATATATAGATGATATATAGTCACATATGCAGATTCACATCTACATACATGCACATATATATGTAGAATAATTCACAGCGACACAACGATAAAGACGCAAGAGGGAAAACGCAAGAAGACTTCTTTAGAAAAATATTCACCTCTCACTTTATTGCAAGATTTCGAAAGGGTTGTTCAAAGGTTTGCATGTGAGAGGATGCTGGAGACCGAACATAAACTTCATATTTTGACCCCACTGTTATGACCGTCACGTTGTGTCTTTCTTGTTCTCTTGATGTTGGGGTCTACTCCATCGGGGCTTCCGAGGGCCCCCTCGGTCGGGTGTGGCCTTCCTTACCACATCTGGTCTCTACTGTCTGGAAGTCTGCTGGCAACTGCTTTGGCACCCCGAACTCAACTGAATTAAATAATAATTCAACGCCCACACGATCGCCCACTGGATCTTTGAAATCGGATGTTTAATCGTCATCAAGCGGAAATAACTGTCATGCAGTTCAGAGGTTACTCACTTCCGGTGCATCACTGTAGTGACACGATGGGACCTTCACCTTGTCCCATATCATAAGCCTTAATCCGCCCACGCGATCTCTTTCGATTACTGGCCATTGGAATGCGTCACTTCCTTCCGGTGTATCACCTTGGAATAGCATTTTTGGGCCGGGTCGAAGGTCAAAATATAACATAAACACCTTCATTCTCACCAACTATAGATTAAATAGCAGTACAACTGCTTTTATATAAGGATGGTTTGGTATTAAATAACCCAGAAAGGTTGACTTGCCATTAAACAAAGTAGCCAAACTAAAGGAAACGGACAAGAAAATTCATGAGTTGTTTCTTCATTTGAAGATTTGTTTTCCCGGGTTTTTTTGCATGTAACTCAAGTTGAAATCTTAGCACATTACCGTATCCAACAATTTTTGGGTTCCAACTACAGTATCATTTGTACATCTAGTTAAAATCTTGCATTGTGCCAAGTGGAACTACTGTCGGATTCCTGGTATATGTGCTATTTGTAAATCTTGTTGAAATCGTAGCACGACGCCGCATGCAACTCTAGTCGAATTCCTGATCCATACCCTTCTCAAGTGTATTAGCGCTATGCAAAATGCAAACAGCTTAAATTAGGATTTGGACTCGGGTTAGTAAGTCCCTTTTTTTTTACCACAGAAACGATTATAAAAAAGTATGATCATATATACATATATATATATATATATATATATTCATTTGCAAATCATTGTTGGTTGACGCTGTAGAATATTCAGTCTGCATCTCTACAGAAGAGTAAGACCCCGCATCCATTGAGTGTCCTGTATATGACACTAACCCATCTGATGGTGTGGTTCCAGGTCTGCAGAGTTATATATATATATATATATATATATATAGGATTTGGCATTAAATAGCCTTCAAAGATTGATTTACCATAAAACACATTACATAGGAATACTTTAAACTATTTAACTTGGTTCAAATAAAACATCTAGTATTAGAAAATCTTGAAAAATTTTAACTATGTGCAAACAAACGAACTTTGACGTGTTAAAAAATGTAACAAATCATCAGTCCATTTTCAGATCAAATAAATATCTTTATTTTAATTATAAGTTTTAAAAATTTTTTATAAGTCTGAACTCACTAGGAACACCCTTCGGTATTCAACGGTTTAAAAAAAACAAAAAACAAATAGCAATTTTAATCATAGGTAACGAATTCTTTAAAATGAAAAAAAAAAAAGAAAAGAGGAACAGTTAAATATTATCGTACAAAGCTATTTTCTACGAGGAAAATACTTTTTTCTTCTTCTAGCCGGAAACAAGGTAGGGATGTCTGCATTATATTCAAAGTACAAATGTATTAATCTTCATCCGACGAGGGTCATTGGACCTGAAATAAATTTATAATCGATTCACTGAATTGAATATATATATATATATATATATATATATATATAAAAGGATTTTGCGTTAAATAACCCACAATGGTTGATATTACATAAAACCTAACCAAACCAAATCTTGTATATTCAATATATATGTATAAAGAGGATTTAGCAACAAATTAACAGCAATGTTATAAAACCCAACCCAACCAAATCTTATATATTTAATATGTATAAAAATGATTTGGCATTAAATAACCTACCATGGTTGATATGCAATTAAAGCCAACCAGACCAAATCACACACACACACACACACACACACACACACACACACACACACACACACACACACATATATATATATATATATATATTAAAGAATTTAGCATCAAATAACCAACAATGGTTGATATGCCATAAAACCCAACCCAACCAAATCTTTTATATTTGGTATATACGTATAAAAAGGATTTAGCATCAAATAACCAACAATGGTTGATATGCCATAAAACATAACCAAACCGAATCTTATATATTTAATATATATGTATAAAGTGGATTTGGCATCAAATAAGCAACAATGGTTGATATGCCATAAAATACATCTATCGAACCGATCATGTTTATATGCAAAATATATACAATCAGTAACCAATATCACTTAAACGAAAAAATTTGATTCCTTTTGTGGACCTTGAGTTTTATCTAAATGTTGTTTCATGTTCTGTTTTAATCCTATGAATTCAGTTTGTATGGAAACAAGCAACCTCTTTTTTGGGTCTAATATTCCTTCGAATAGATTAGATTAGATTAAATTAGATTAAATGTTATTCCTTCCAATTCTCTAGGATAAGTAAACAAATAAATTTTCATAAATGCTTCACCACCGGCAGCAGTAAAAAAAAAAATAGTGATGATTTCATTTTCACCTCCATATTCATCGTTGTCCTTTTGACTGATTGCTCGGGCAAGGGCGGTGAGACATCTCACACAGGTTTCTACAATGTCTTTTTCATCAAGGGGTAACAAAGCTCCTAGGCACCTATTTGTGACGATATAATAACAGATAGGTATAATACTCGTCCACTTTTTATTAATAATGATTTACAGAGTTTGTTTGGGTTTTTGTAACATATCAACCATTGTAAGCTATTTATGCCAAACCCTGTTTATAAACATATATATATATATATATATATATATATATATATATATATATATATATATATATATATAATACATGTTTATAAACAGGGTTTTTATATATATATATATATATATATATATATATATATATAATGCCAATGTCCGGTATATATATCAATCATGCCAATGTCCGGTATATATATATATATATAGATAGATAGATAGATATATCCCTGGTCGAGTCATACCAAAGACTTGATGCCTCATTGCTTAGAACTCAACATTATAAGGTACTGATCAAGGGTAAAGTAGAACAATCAAGGGAAACGAGTAGCGACCTCCCCTACACCTTGGTGTAGTAGCTATCGAAAAGGGAGCCTTCGGGTCACCCTCGACTACGGTCGCCAACTTTACTTACTTATATATATATATATATATATATATATGATTTGTAAACGCATTTTACAAATAACATTCTTAAACGAGCCTGAGCTCTTTTTTGCACTTAGTGAAATGGTTTCAAGTACTGCTATATAACAGTCTCAATTTGATATCAGTCATTTGTTTGCACACTGTTTCTTCTATTTGACACATAGATAGGACGCTATCAGGTGCTACCACTACGGGCCAGAGTGGACCTGGGAGCGATGGCAATGAAGGGGTACTTGATATTCTCCAAAGCTCCAGCATTACTGAAGCCTCACCATCAGATTGCTTAGTGTTATATCTAGGACAATCGTTGGGGGAGTCTTACTCCTCAGCAGAGATGCAGTCGTTGTATTCTGCAGCCCCAGGTGAGTTGGTCACCAGGACAATTGTTGGGGGAGTGTTACTCCTCTGGAGAGCTGCAGTCGGTGTATTTTACTGCACCAACCAATTGGGCCAATGCTTAAATGGATAACCACTTGAGAACAGGAGATACTATAAGCTTTCTGGATCCCACAAAGCTTAGCAAATTCTATAATATCAGTCTGTTCTGTATTTAAACGGGTGACCACTTTTGCAAATGTAAATACCGTAAGCCACCCGACGCCTAATTGACAGACTATTTGCCAGATATTGTTAGCAATCTAAGACCTATATGCCAGACAAGGAAAACTTAAGGAAAATCTATAATATAAGCCTGTTTTGTCAGTGAGGCTTAGAATAGATGGGTGCCCCTCCCCCGCCAAAAGATAATGTCCTGGGTATGTCCCTATACTGCCTCCGATGACGAGGTTCAAGTCGAAAGACCTGGAGAGTGTAAAGTACTCCTTCAGAACAATTAATCCCAGATCCACTCTGATCCAGAGTGGTAGTACTTGGTAGAGTTCCATCTATGGACCAAAGAATACTTGTAACCAAAAACTAAAAATCATTTGCATTAAGAATGGTTACTTGACGCTGTAATTATCAACGAGTAATTATTATTAACCATATAGCTGTGTTCAAACGAACGACTACCATCATTAATAATAATAATGACAATAATTACTTCAAACCATATTATATACCAGTCCATTCGCATAATCGTTTGAACGTTCGCCAATGGTCTGGGAGACCAGGGTTAAATCTCAGGACTAGTCATACCAAAGACTCAAAAATAGTACTTGGTAACCCCTTGCTTAACATTCAGCCTTCTAAGTTACAGATCAAAGGTTGCGCCCTCTCATACACCTCGGTGTAGGAGCTATTGAAAGTGTAACCTTTGGGTCGCCCACGACTATGGTCGGCCAACTTAACATTATAATTATTAGTATTAGATAAGAATACTTGAGACCATACAACTGAGAGCAAATTATTTGTATCAGATAGGAATATTTGTTACTGTAGGCTACATCGTAGTAAGGGAAATCGAACTCCAGGCACGCTATTAGGTTCGTTTTCGAACTAATACTCTCGATAAATATATGAATTTCCTTATCCCTTCGGCTATTGGTTAGATAATAGCATCATTACTGTCCTTCTAATTGAGGAGGTGCCCGTGGTGTAATGGTTATCGTCGTAGGAAATGGACACGGCGACACGAGTTCAAATCCTGGACGAGACTGATTGCATTTCACATAGCGCTAATACCCTTGGGAAAGGTATGAATCCAATTATTCTCCCTCCAGCTATGGATAAGTAGTAGGACAGACTGAGTTCTTCAGCCTTGGAGAGGCAACTAGTCTAGGAGAAGGAATACTCTGAATTCAAACCTGTTAAACTCCGCTTAAAAATTGACCTTGTGTCACATCCTGCACGAGCGGAGGGGTTGGTAAAAATGATTACTGTCCTTCTATAAGGATGGCTTTAGCATTAGATAACACAGGAAGGTCGATATGCCATTAAACAAAGGGACCAAAAGGAAAACTGATATTATATAATTGTATGCAAAAAAAAAAAAAAAAACTATTACAAAACAATTACCCAAAAATGTGTATAAAAATGTTGTTGGCTGGTTGTTTGGGTTTTATGGCATATCAACCTTTGTAGGTTATTTAACGCCAAATCCATTTTTATGAAAATAGTTCTATTTCAAACAATTCAGTTTAGGATAAATACGTAGTTTAAATATAAATAAAGTTTAATTGTGGAAAACATTTCTATTTCAAGCTATTCAGTTTAGTCAAGCTGTTCTAATTCAGATAATTCAGTTTAGTATGAGTACAGATTTTGTTTACACACAGTTAAATGTCAAAACAGTTCTATATTAAACAAATCAGTATAGTGTAAATACAGTTTCAATGTCAAAAAAACAGTTCCATTTCAAATAATTCAGTTTAGCATAATAAGCACGCTGTTTAAATGTAAAGTTGGCGACCGTACTCGAGGGCGACCAGAAGGCCCCCTTTTCAATAACTTCCCCACCGAGATGTAGGGGAGGGCGCTACTCCTTTCCCTGGATTGCTCCACTTTACCCTTGATACGTACCTTATAATGCTGAATGCAAAGTAAGGAGGTTATCAAGTACCATTTTAAAAGTCTTTGGCATGACGCAACCTGGGATTGAACCCAGGTCTCCCGGACCATTGGCGAACACTCTACCCACTAGCCCACTGTAGTCGAAGTACGGTTTAATCGTCAAAAATATTTCTATTTCAAGCGATTCAGTTTAGTCAAGCAATTCAGTTTAGCATAAGTATGCCGTTAGTTCTATTGAACCCATAAATAGGACCCTTATCAGGTGCTACCACTCCGGGCCAGAGTGGACCTGGGAGCAATGGCAATGAAAGGGTACTCCGCATTCCCCAAAGCTCCAGTGTTACTGTATCCTCACCATCGGATTGTTTAGTATCATATCCAGGA
Source organism: Sepioteuthis lessoniana (assembly GCA_963585895.1). NCBI lineage: Eukaryota > Metazoa > Mollusca > Cephalopoda > Myopsida > Loliginidae > Sepioteuthis > Sepioteuthis lessoniana. The sequence goes on from CAUZXS010001559.1 coordinate 61,005, forward strand.
AACTCGTTGAGGGGTGGGGTCTTACCCCTCTGCAGAGGTGCAGGCGCTGTATTCTACAGCCCCAGCCAACCGGGCAATATAAAAATGTACTAAGAACGCAGTTACCTTGCCTTTATGTTTAAGATAACCCCAGACGTATTGACATGCCGTTAAAATCAATCAGTCAGCCAATCATATAATAAGAGCCTGATCAGTATCTATATGGATGAACACATTTCAGTACTAAAGCTGAGTTGATTCTCAGATGTTGTAAACATCGGAGAATAAAGTAGAAAGTATAATTGTTTAATAATCAGTTGGTTTCACTTTTGCGACACAAGATACGAAAATCTTTAAAATGTGTGAAAATATTTGTTCCTTATAAACGGAAGAAAGAAAGAACGAGAAAGAACGAGAAAGAAAGAAAGAACTGGACAGGAATAAAGACATCGCTGTTTGCTTTTCACATCTCAGATTCTTGTGGGTTTTCTTTTCAACTTTCTTTTCTTTTTCTTTTTTTTCTCTTTCTTTTTTCTTTTCTTTTGATGGTGTTGGGTGTTTCAAAGCGACGCTGACACCGTTCTATTTACATTTAAAAGCACACAACATACACCCGTACAAAACGGTTATCAAAACGTTGTTCCGTGCGATAGAATTAGTATCAAATGTAAATATAAATGCGTCTCTATTTTTGCCGCCGCTATAATATCTTTGTCGCTTTGGCTGTGGAGATATCTACGTGTTGGGGGATTGAATAATTTGATCATTTTTGTATGAATCTGCATCGAATTGGCTGTCTTATCAAGCCAAGTTTTGCTTGCTAGTTTCAATTTTATAAAGAACAAACGATACATGACACGCAGCTGTCCATTTTCGTAATGTTAAATATTTAATAGAGAAATAAAGTTAGTTAATATGTAAAGACGTATATACTGCAAATATGAACATACTGCGTATATATGCATGTCACATACAATCACCACTCGAACGTGAACAGACTAATTTATGTATCCATTGGTTTGTTTATTTTAATGACGAGGACGTTAATACATGGGATATAATTGAATGAAACAGACACACGATGTATGTATGTATGTATGTATGTATCTATCTATCTATCTATCTATCTATGTTTCTCCATTCATTATGTATGTATTTATGGATGCATTTACGTATGTAAATATGCATGTATATGTGTATGTATACGTGAATATATATATATATATATATATATATATATATATATATATATATATATGTGCGTTATATACGTATGTATGCATCTATCAATCTATCTATCACTATATATATATATATATATATATATATATATATATATATATATATATATATTTATATATATATATATAAAATAAGGGCGTGATATATATATATATATATATGGGTGTGTGTGTGAGTGTATTCCTTTATTTTTATTTTCGTCTGTCTTCATATCTATCTATCTATCTATCTATCTTGCACTGTTCACACATAGACACACACATACACATACACAGACACACACATGTATACATGTATATATTATAGGTCATAAAAACGTCCATAGTTTTAGTCATGGTTTATATACATATATATATATATATATATATATAATGTTATTTTTATTTTTATTTGTCTACATTCATTATATCTATCTATGACTGATATAATTTGCTCCCCTACCTCCCTTATCACATCCTAAGTAAAATGATCCAACACTCGGAATGCCGATTTTCAAAGATGGTAACTCGTTCCCCACGTATGGCTTTGGTAAGAGAACACATCCATCCAACATCGTCAAAAATTAAGCTGTCTACGGACGGCCTTGTGTAAAATCCAGTTGCGCGTATTACCCCAGAACTCCCCAAATGAGACTGGGGAGGCAAACCTGCCGCAGGAGAGGCCATATATTTCTAATGAATGCTACGTTATGAAAATTAACAAGTAGATGAGAGAGGGCTCCTCATCAAAGATTCGAGTGGGGCGGGGTGTATCATAGATTCAGGGTCGGGGTCGTAAATGAGACCCTAACACTGGTCTTGCTTATAATGATAATGCATATGCAATCCAACCTACGCATCTCTGTGTATATTCAGTACCATTACTACAAACATCGACTAGAATAACAACGATAATAAATGTTATCGATCGAAAGGGTTGTGAAAGTGTGAAAGTGACTTACTGTCACTTGATCTCTTGAGGGAGCAAGCAAGTGTCATTGGTGCGAAAAGGCATAATTGTTAAATCGCAATAGTTTTGGTTCGTTGTCGACTTCAAAGTACTAAGACAAGTAGTAGTAGTAGTAGTATCTCTTATGTTAAAGGGAATAAGATCTGGAAAAGACACAGCCAGAATGAGGAGTCAGAGGAAGAATCGAAACCATCCTGACCACAGTCTAGTAAAGATGTGTGAGGATACTTTGAAAAGTCCTGGTAACCCGAGGACACTTGCTGTCATAAAGTCACGAGTTGAAATTTGTGTGAGAAAATTCGCAAATAATAATAATAATATACGGTGACAGAGACGAAACGATCAATCACATAATAAGCGAATGCAGCAAATTAGCACAGAAGGAGTATAAGGTGAGACACGACTGGGTCGGCAAGGTGATCCACTGGGAGATGTGCAGGAAATTTCAATTCGATCATACTAACAAATGGTATATGCACAAGCCAGCACCTGTCCTAGAAAATGACGCGCACAAACTCCTATAGGACTTTAACATACAAACGGGTCACCTAATCCCGGCCAGAAGACCAGACCTCATAATAATCAACAAAAAAAAGAAGAGAATCTGCAAAATTGTCGACTTTGCTGTCTCAGCGGACCACAGAATAAATCTGAAGGAAAGTGAAAAGAAGGATAAGTACCTCGAACTTGCTCGAGAATTGAAAAGCCATCAGCTAACACTGATGTGAAAAACTCTAAAGGAGTAAATAATAATACCTGGAGACTTGAGGAGACTTGCTGTCACTCAAACTCCAGTGAAAAACCCTAAGCTAACACTGATGCGAAAAACTCTAAAGGAGTAAATAATAATAATAATAATAATAATACACGAGGATTAACAGAACGGAAATAACCAGAAAACAAAGATGGGGAGAAAAACAACTCTATGGACGTTTTAAGCAAGTAACAAGCGACATCTCGCACGAGAAAACGCGGACGTGACTAAAAAAAGGGAAAATTTAAGAGAGAAACTGAATCTCTTCTCACAGCAGGTCAAAACAACGACATAAGGACCAGTCATATCACAACAAGAATAGATAAGACACAACAAAACAGCAGATGAAAGTTATGCGGTGATAGAGATGAAGCGACCAATCAAATAATAAGCAAATGCAGGAAATTACCTCAAAAAGAGTATAAGACAAGACATGACTGTGTGGGCAAGGTGATGCATTGGGAATTGTTCAAGAAATTGAAGTTTTCCCATACAAACAAATGGTATATGTACAACTCAGAACCTGTCCCGGAGAATAATACGCAGAAGACGCTCTTGGATTTTGAGATACAAACGGATCATTTAATTTCGGCCAGAAAACCAGTCCTAGAGACAGTCACTAAAAAAAAAAAAAAAAAAAAGAAATAAAAAAAAAAACAAACGAACAAACAAAAAAAAAACAAGAGAGAACTTACCGAATTGTGAACTTTGCTGTTCCAGCTAACAGCAGAGAAAAATCGAAAGAATTCGAAAAGAACGATTAGTATCTGGACCTTGCCAGGAAAACGAAAAAAACTGTGGAACATCAAAGTGACGGTGAGAACAATTGTAATTGGTACTTTTGGTACAGGTATTGAAGGACTTAGAAATAAAAGGTATAGCGGAGACCATCCAAACTACAGCTTTATTAAGATCGGCCAGAATACTGAGAAGAGTCCCGGAGACGTGCTGGCACTCAGACTCTACTGAGAAACCATCGGCTAACGCTGGTGTAAAAAATTCTCAGGAGATAATAATAATAATAATAAAAATAATAATAATAATAATAATAATTCGAATAAACTCCTATGGGACTTTAACATACAAACGGATCACCTAATTCCGGCCAGAAGACCAGACCTCATAATAATCAACAAAAAAAAAAAAAAAAAAGAAAAGAAAATTAGTAAAATTGTCGACTTTGCTGTCCCGGCGGACCACAGAATAAATCTGAAGGAAAGTGAAAAGAAAGATAAGTACCTCGACCTTGCTAGAGAATTGGAAAACCTGTGGAACATGAAAGTAACGATTGTGCCAATTGTGATTGGTGCGTTAGGCACAATAACTAAAGGATTATTAAAAGGCCTAGAAGACTTGGAAATTGGCGGACGGGTAGGGACTATCCAAACGACAGCATTGCTAAGAACGGCCAGAATCCAGAGACGAGTCCTGGAGACTTGAGGAGACTTGCTGTCACTCAAACTCCAGTGTAAAACCATCAGTTAACACTGATGTGAAAAACTCTAAAGCAGTAAATAATAATAATAATAATAATAATAAAAGTACTTGGACCTTGCTAGAAAGCTAACGAATCTGTTTAATATGATGGTGGTTGTGATATCAATAGTAATTGATGAACTTCCCGAAAAGAATCGAAAAAAGGACTGGAAGAGTTTAAATCAGAGGACGAATTGAGACCATCAAAACTGCAAACATTATTGATATCAGCCAGAATACTGAGAAAAGTCTTACAGACCTGAGGAGACTTGCTGTTGCTCAGACTCCAGTGAAATACCAATATCTAGTGCTAATGTGAGATGTTCGCTAGATTAATGATAATATAGATAGATAGATAGATAGATAGATAGATAGATAGATAGATAGTTGCTAGAGAACTTTAAAAAACTGTGGAATATGAGGGCAATGATGATGCCAACAGTGGTTGGTGCGCTTCGAATTGTACCCTGGAATCTTGGGGAAAAAAGACAGGAAGAACAACAAATCAAACTACAGCTTTGTGAAGATTAGCGAGAATACTCAGGGAAGTCCTGGAGACCTGAGGAGATTTGCTATCACTCAGGCTCCAGTGAAAAAACTGCTGGCGCAAAAAAACTCAAATAATAATAGTAATAATTATGGGAGACCCCATGTATGATCAAGAAAGGTACCTATAAACACATTACCAAGATATCTGGCAGTCCCAGCCTATATGAAATATAAAAGATTACATTTTACAGAACTTTGCCTTAAGTGAGTGATATCAATGCGACTGAAAAATATCACAAACAGGTACCAGAAAACATAGATACATTGAATACATATAATCACTACTTTCACTTTTAACCTTGGTAAAGACATAGTGAAGGACTGTAAGAAACCGAAAGTAAAACTAAAATTTCGATAATAATAATAATAATAATAATAATAATAATCGGATAGACGACCCGATCTTAAAATAATCAAGACAAAAAAGAGAACTTGCAAAATTGTGGACTTTGCTGTCCTGGCTGACCTCAGAGTAAAATAGAAAGAAAATAAAAAGAAGGATAAATACCTCGAGCTTGTTGGGGAAGTAAAAAAAACTATGGAACATGAAAGTGGCGTTTATACCAGTTTTAATTGGCGCTCTTGGTACAGTTACCAAAGGACAATTAAAGGGACTGGTGGACTTGAAAATAAGAGGACGAGTGGAGATCATCCAAAATTCTGCATTATTAAAATCGGTCAGAATACTGAGAAGAGTCCGAGAGACTTGAGGAGACTTGCTGTCACTCAAACTCCTGTTAAAGATTATCAGCTAACGCTGATATAAAAAAACTCTCAATGAGTAAATAATAATAATAATAATAATAATAAGCGAATGCAGAAAATTAGCGCAGAAAGAGTACAAGAATAAGCATGACTTGGTGGGGAAGGTGAACCACTCGGAATTATGCAAGAAATTTAAATTTGACCATACGAATAAGGGATGCCCAACCCAGAATCTATCCTGGAGAATGAGACGAACAAACTTCTCAAGGATTTTCAGATACAAACGGATCGCCAACTCTCGGCTAGACGACCAGACCTTGTGATAAGTAAAGTTGGCGACCTTAGACGAGGGTGACCCAAAGGCTCCTTTTCAATAGCTACAACACCGAGGTGTAGAGGAGGACGCGCTTCCTTTCCTGGATTGCTCCACTTTACTCTTGATCCTGAGCATATAATCCTGAGTGTTAAGCAAGGCGGCATCAAGTACCATTTTTTTAGTCTTTGGTATGACTCGACCTGGGATTGAACCGCGGTCTCCTGGACCATTGGCGAACACATTACTCATTAGGCTAATGGCCCGTTAAAAAAAAGAAAAGAAAAAAGAAAAAGAAAAGAGAAATTGCCGAATAGTGGATTTATTGTCAAGGCGGATCACCGGGTGAAAAAACAAAAAAAAAACAAAAAAAAACAAAACAAAACAAAAACAAAAACAAAACAAAAGAGAGACAATTACTTGAAAATTGCCAGAGAACTAAGAAACTTGAGGGGGTGTCCTCGTGGTTTAATGGTTAAAGCGATGGACTGCGAAATCGTAGTACGTGAGTTCGTACAACTATTATGTTCACTTTCGGGCAAAAACCCTTGGGAAAGGTATGAACCCCTTATCCTCCTAGCTATGGGTTAGCCGGATCAGATAGGAATCGGAGAACGAATCGAGATTATCACCATTGTTGAGGTCGGCCAGAATACAGACAAGGCCTAATTAGACTTGTTGTCACTTGGACTCCAGTGAATGACCATCAGATAACATTAACTTACAAGAAGTATAATTATAATGATAATTGCAAAAACGAAAAAAGAATTGGAAACTCTAATACAGTGAGCATATATAGTCAATATATAGGGATGGAATTTCGCTTAGAGAAATGCGCCAAGCAAATAATGAAAGCGGAAAACGACAAATAATGGAAGGAAGAGAATTGACAAATCAAGAAAAAATCAGAACGCTTGGAGAAAAGGCAACCTACAAATACTTGGAGATACTGGAAGCAGACACCATCAAACAAGTGGATATGAAAGAAAAAAAAAAGAATTCCACAGGAGAACGAGAAAACTTCTCGAAACCAAACTATATAGCAGAAATCTCATCAAAGGGATAAATATCTGGGCTGTCCTCTTCGTAAGATTACCAGAACCATTCCTGAAGGGGACCAGAAAAGAACTTCAAAAAATGATGGTTTGGTTTGGTTTCTTTGTTTAATGGCATATCAACCTTTGCTGGTTATTTAATGCCAAAGCCATTCTCCTAGAAGAACAGTAGTGGTACTATTTAACCCATAACTGGGAGGATAAGAGGGTTCATACCTTTCCCAAGGGTATTTGCCCGAAAGTGAACGTAATAGCGCGACTGGAGTACGAACTCGAGTACTACGATTCCGCAGTCCATCGCTTTAACCATTACACAACGAGGACACACCCTTCAAGAAATGAAGCATAAAACAAGAAAACTCATGATAAGGCATCCCAGTGATAAACGTTGACGGATTGTCAAGAAAAGGAGGAAGTGAACTCACCAGCATTTAAGATAGCGTCGATGCATCGATACAACGACTAGAAGACTACGTAAAAAAAGGCGCCGGAAGATTGATATACTGTCAATAGAAACAATACATACAACACAACCATTCATCATCATCATCATCATCATCATCATATCGTGCTGGCCGCACGGATATCCCTGACCCTATCTCACCACTTCTCCCTATCGTTCATCGCCTCTGGCAGGTCTTCTGGACTACATCCCATATCCTCACATAGTTGCTGAATGTATGTTCGTGCCGGTCGTCCTGCTTTTGCTCGGCCATATGCGGGGGTCCATAAGAGTTCATATCCACTTGTTTGATGGAGTCTGCTTCCAGTATCTCCAAGTATTTGTAGGTTGCCTTTTCTCCAAGCGTTCTGATTTTTTCTTGATTTGTCAATTCTCTTCCTTCCTTTATTTGTCGTTTTGAGTTCGTCTCTGCTTCTCCAGAAGTGTCCTGCATGTCTGGTTCGTCTAACTCGAATAGTTTTCGTGATAGGAGGCAGGTGGCCGTACAGTTTGTGTCTTGTGGGGTGTTGCCGCCAGGACTTGTTCAAGATTGCTCGCAGCATTCTTGTGTAATTGCCGTCTAGCTTCTTCTCCAGTCGTTTTGTTAGAGTCCATGTAGTTCATCCATATAACAGTATCGATGTGACCACTGCCTGGAAGAAACTGCGTTTCATTTTATCGGTTAGGTCTGATTTCCATATAATCGATAGCCTATTGATAGCTGTCCATGCCTTCGTTAACCTCGTGTCGATGTCCTTTTCGGTTGATGAAACGCATAGGAAGAAAAAAAAACTGTATGGCCATTTCAAGCGACAAGCAAGCCAAATCTCACATGAGAAAACTTGGGGATAGCTAAGAAAGGGAAACCTTAAGAGAGAAACTGAATTTCTTCCGATAGTAGCTCAAAACAACGCCATAAGGACCAACTATGTCTAAGCAAGAATAAAGAAGACGCAACAAAACAGCAACTGTAGATTATGTGGTGCCAGAGACGAAACGATCAATCAGATTATAAGCTAATGCAGTAAACTAGCGCAAAGAGAGTATAAGAGTAGACACGATCGGATGGGAAGCTGATCCACTGGGAATTGTGCAAGAAATTTACATTTGACTATACACACAAATGGTATATGCACGACTCGAAACCTCTCCTAGAAAATGAGACTCACAAAATTCTTTGGGGTTTTGAGATACAAACGGATCACCTAATCTCAGCCAGACGTTCAGTGATAGTCACCCAAAAGAAAAAAAGAAAAAAGAAAAAAAAGAGAACCTGTTGAAGAGTGGAGTTTACCGTCCAGCTGACCCCTGGATAAAATTGAAAGAAAGCGAAAAGAGAGATAAGTATATAGACCTTGCTAGAGAACTAAAAAAACTATGGGACATGAAGGTGATGGTTATACCTATTGTAATTGGCGCACTCGGTACAATCACCAAAGGATGGGTACAAGGAGTGGAGGACTTGGAAATAAGAGGACAAGTGGAGACCATTCAAACTCCAATATTGTTGAGATTAGCCAGAATACTGAGAAGAGTCCTGGAGACCTGAGGAGATTTGCTGTTACTCAAACACTGGTGTGAAAACCCACCAATAAAAATATGGAACATGAAAGTGACGTTTATACCAATTGTAATTTGTTCTCTTGGTACAGTCACCGAAGGATTAATAAAGGGACTGGAGGACTTGAAAACAAGAGGAAGAGTGGAGACCATCCAAACAACTGCATTATTGAGATCGACCAGAATACTGAGAAGAGTCCTGGAGACTCGAGGAGTCTTGCTGTTACTCAAACTTCAGTCAAAACCATAAGCAACGCTAATGTGAAAAACTCTTCAAGTTTAAATAATAATTGCGAAAAAAAAATTACCTGGACCTTGCTAGGGAATTGAAAAAACCGTGGAACATAAAAGTGACGGTGATACCAATTGTAATTGGTGCTCTTGGTACAGTCACCAAAACACTGATACAGGGACTGGAGGACTTGGAGTTAAGAAGACGAGTGGAGACCTTACAAACTACAGCATTATTGAGATCGGCCAGAATACTGAGAAGAGTCCTAGACATTTGATGTTTGTATTTGTTTAATTGCATATCAACGTTCAAGGATTATTTAATGCCAAATCCATTCTTCAAGAAGAACAGTAGTGGTACTATTTAACCAATAGCTTGGAAGATAAGGGGGTTCATACCTTTCCCAAAGGTATTTGTCCAAAAGTGAACGTAATAGTACGACTGGAATCCGAACTCGCTTACTACCATTCCGCAGTTCAGCGCATTAACCATTACACCACGAGGACATCACCTGCAGACTTGAAGAGACTTGCCGACCCTTAAACTCTAGTGAGAAACCATCGGCTAACCCTGGTGTGAAAAACTCGTAAAGGAGTAAATAATATTAATATCTTGTCATCAAGTGGATTTTGTTGCTTCATCGAACCAGAGAGTGAAAATGAAAGAAAGGGAAACTTTAAATAAATACCTTGATCTTGCCTGAGATCTGGAAAAGTTGTGAAGCATGAAAGTATTGATGATAACATTCGTTGTTGGTGCACTTGGAACAGTCCTTAAGGGTTTTGAAATAAACAACAACAAAAAACAAAGACTAAAGGAATTTGAAATCGAAGATATGTAGGGAACGAATAAATAAATGAATAAATTAAATTTAAAAAAATAAATAAATAGATAGATAAAAAGAAAACTATTAAATTTGAAGAAACTCCCAGAGGTTTCTAACGGAAAAGGAGATGACGCATGTGTAAAAAGAAAAAAGGATTTTCCTCTTGAAAAGGGAGACGATATTATCTTTCTTTTTTCATGCTGTGTCCGTCGAACCAACAACACCATTTTGCTGTCTGGTGTTTTGGGCACCACGCTACGTCCGGGGACGTAGCATCGGTTAGTCCCTTCACCAAGTAAATAAAGGAAAGTATGGAAGAAATGTTTTCGTCTCTTATCTGTTTCTATCCTTTCTTTTTGTATATTTCTTTTGGGACTTTCTTTGGGCAAGGCATAGCGCCGGCTAGTCAACGTGGGGTAAAACAGTGTAACCAAAATATGGAGTCAGATATCTTACGGCAACACAGCCTTGCCCTTAGCCCCTGACCTTCAAAAATCTTCAAACTCCACAGATAGAATCGTCTCTATAGAGTACTGCTGGGATTAGCAAGAGTATCCAGAAGAGTTCTGGAGACTTGAGGGGACTTGCTGTCATTCCGACCCTAGCGAAAAATCCCCATATTGAACTGGTGACAAAAACTCGAATAAAATCGACTAGATATTATTGCTAAAAACAGAGAAAGAGACGCGCTGTGTACGTTTAAGATATCTCGCCCATCAAAACAGTTTAAAAAGTTATTTAAAATTTAATGCGTTCGAAATCAAAATTCAACATATGTGGAAAATGAAACATCACCGCCATCCGAGGGGCTGTTTGTGAGTGTCGTTCATCAAACGGACACTTCTGCAAAACGCCCTGTGAAATTTCACTGATCAATACGCAGAAGAAAAAGTGAAATGAAATGAAATAAAAATAAAAATAAAAATAGTACAACTTGATATAACTTGTATTTTGAAAAACAAAACAAATAAATAAACAAATAAATAAGACATAACAAAATAGACGTGAGTCAATCAGAATAGCTGAACCAAAAAACCAATTAAAAATATTCCTTAGTGTTAAACCTTAAAATGTTAAGATAGATGTTTCATCAAACGAGACGGAGGTTAAGGCAAGACTTTGAAACAGGGTTCGTGCCCGGAGATTATAAATTAACACCAGAAAAAGATAAAAGGAACTTTATATAATCATATAATCATTGTATCTTTGGCTTTGCCAATAAATTCGTGAAATTTAATCTTAAACGTAAAATGGGCAATCTATCTATCTATCTATCTATCTATCTATCTGTGTAATAATTGACAGTATAGTAACACCAATCACAACAATGGTTGTCGTTATTGTGGTTAGATTCCACAAAACCTCAGTAATCCAGGTAATTCATAGAATGGAAAAGTAGTATTATTAGTACTAATACTAATTGTTACTAGTTGCTATATTAGTAGTAGTCATTGTGATGGGGCTGGTGGTGGTAGTGGCGAAGATGATGTTGATAACAAAGAGGATGGGGGATGAAGGTGGAGGTACAGCTTCCAGTGCTTTAAGGGTGTTTTGTGAGTTACACGTAAACAAGAAGACCGGAAAGAAGGAACGCAAGAGAGAGATGGGAGAAGAAGAAGGAGAGTGAGTGTGAGAGAGAACAAGAGAGAGAGAGAGAGAGAGAGAGAGAGAGAGAGAGTGTGTGTGTGTGTGTGAGTGAGTGAGTGAGAGAGAAAGAGAAAGAGATAGTAACCCCCCACCTCATGCCACCCGCCTAGATTTTCCCTGTGTGTGTGTGTGTGTGTGTGTACTTTGTAAGGGAAGCACTATTAAAACAATCTTTCTTCTTGTCTTGTCTTTCATTCTTTACCTACACCGAAGGTGCGAGAAAATTAAAACGATGGAACGAAAGAAAAGATGAGAGAGAAAAAAGGGACGAATGACGCCACGGCCAGGCTAAAAAAAAAAGTAACCAAAATAAAAAGTAAAAAACCGGTGGTGGTAGTGGGAGAGCAAGGGACGAAAACAGTGAGTGAAGGAGCGAAGTAGGGAGGAGTGAGAGGAAGAGGAGGAAGGAGAGGAAGAGGAGAAGGAAGAGGAAGAGTTGAAAACAAAAATGTAAACAAAAAAAGAAAAAGAAAAGAAAGGCGGAGGGGGACTGAAAGAATAATAAGAAGAGTAGGAGTAGAAGGAGGGTGAAAATGGACGATAGAAATATAAACAATGCGAGGGTCAGAAAAGAAGAAGAAGAAGAAGAAGAAGAAGAAGAAGAAGAAGAAGAAGAAGAAAAGACTTCCGATTGATAAACAAAGAATTGAAGATTTGAAAAACAAACAAAAGTAAACAAAAACAAGTAATACAAAAGAAGAAAATCAAATAAAAAACGGTGAAATGAAGAAAATAAAATTAAGGTCGGTAAAAAAGAAAAAGAAGTTGAGAAGGAACTGAAAAATGCCATGAGTGAATGTATTGGGAGGGGAGGACAGATGTTTTGGGGTGTGTGTGTGTGGTAATTTACTATGCTTTTTTGCTTAGACGTGGAACAGGCCATATGAAAGTGGCACCCAGTGTGACTCGAACTCTCTCGGGTAGGTTTGCTTGTCGAGTTTGCTAACCATTACACTACCAGTGGCGTGTGTATGTATGTGTGTGTACGTGTGAGTGTGAGTGTGTGTGTGGAGGGAAGAACCTCCGTGAAAAAGTTTCGTTATGTGCACACAAGCAGAAGGAAGGAAGGAAAGAAAGAAGGAAGGAAATGATGCCAATAAATAAACAAATAAATAAACATTTTTAAAAAAAAGTAAAAGAAAACGAGAAAATCACAAACTTGTTAAAAATGAAGAGATTTTTTTTTCCTTTTTTTTGGGGGGGGTGTTTTTCTTGTTTACGTGTTCAGGTGTTAACAGCAAATACTAGACGTTTGTAGAGGTTTTTTTAAAAGCCCAATTTTAAAAGAAAAGAAACGAAACGAAAAATGACAGAAGCATTTTAAGTACTTCCATTCATTTAACGTGGGCAATCTTTTTTAGCAACAAAATGGTAAAAAAATTAATGGTAATCTGGAGCTAGAATAAGAACTCAATCTATTTGAGAATTATTGTTATTGTAAACTGTTGTTCAATAGTCACCGAATAATAATTATTAATTCATTAATCCGGTAGATTATATCCACTAGTTTGTTATAAAAGAAGAGTTTATTCTTTATGGGTCCTCCCCAGAATATCGCCTTATGCCAAACTAAATTTGAAATCTTCAATGAAAAATGAAAATAAGTCGGATCGGAAAATGAAAGGATCAAATTATTAAATAAAAAGGAAAACAGGCTGGGAAAATACGGATCGATAGACAAAAGAAGAGAGAAGAGGGATGAATTCGGGGAGTGTTGAGTGAATATATATATATATATATATATATATATATATATATATATATATATATATATATATATATATACACAAGGACGGGGTGGAGCTTTGTAGAAGAAGAAGAAGAAGAAGAAGAAAAGAAGAAGAAAGGCGTGTGTATGTGTGTGTGTCAGAGTATGTAAATAATAAGAAATAAATAGCTCTTTTATTAAACCCATCAGATAACGACAGACTGACAGATAGATTGATTAGTCGGTTTATCGATCTGATTGATTGATCAGGATTTGGGGGTGCGTCTTAAAAAATGGGAAAAGGGGTTATATGAGAGGATCCCCAAATAAGTATCCGCATGTTTTGGCTTGTCCTAGCGCGTTTTATGTGTGTGTGTGTGTGTGTGTGTGTGTGTGTGTGTGTGTGTGTCGATGTTTATCGTAAATAACGTTCTAGTCAAGTAAAAGAGACAGATAAATAGATAGACAGATTGATAGATAGAAAGAGAGTGAGTGATCCAACGAAGGGATAGATAAATAGATAGAGAAGACATAGATAGATAGATAGATAGATAGATAGAGAGAGAGAGAGAGTGAGGGAGAGGGAGAGAGAGGGGGGCGTAGGAAAGAGAGAGAGAAAGGATAGATTTCGCATGGACCCGAGCCAAATAACGTTTGTAGTGGTGGTGGCGGTGGCTGTGAGAAAAGTGCAAGAAAGAAAGTACAGAACAATTTGAAAGAGAGTATTTGACGACGAGAGAGAGAGAGAGAGAGAGAGTGAGAGAGAGAGAGAGAGAGCAGGAGAACAGGAGAATAAGATAAAAGAAACGTAAAAAAGACAGACGGGAGAGTCGAGAGGGATTTCGTTGGAAGAAGAAGAAGAAGAAGAAGAAGAAGAAGAAGAAGAAGAAGAAACTGGAGAGAAGCGGTTGTGAGGAGCGTGTCGTAAAGGGTTGGGGGGAAGGCGGAGAGTTGGTCACAGGGGGAGGAGAAAGATAGAGAGATTGGCAAAGAAGGAGTAGGAGGAGGAGGGAAAAACGGCTGACGTCACATGTCAAATATTATGGTTTGGCTGCCCTGTGAGAAGTGGAGTAGTTTTTACGCCGTAGGATAAAACAGCGCTCGACACAGCTGATACTAAAGTGTGTGTATACATAAGCCACGGACGTACAAATGATGGGTGATAGGGTCTTTCAAGCTGATTATATACAAAGAAAACGGATTCGCAGAGTAAGTTGAAAAAAAAAAAAATCTTTAAACGGCACTTAGCTTTCTTTTTTTTCTTTTACTTTTTTCTTATTTTTAAATTTAAAAAAGAAAGAAGATATTTTCCTTTTCTTCTTCCATCCATTGGATTCGTTCGTTACACGTTAAAGAAAAAACAAACAAAAAAACAAAAAAACTTACAAAAAAAAAAAAAAAGAAAAAAAAAGAAAACGAAACAAAACAGAAAAAAGAAAAACAAAACTTAAATATGAAACGGGAAAGTTCCCCTGTGGCGTAGTGGCTAACGTGGCTGACTGCGACATCCAAAGTAAGTTAGTTCGAACTCCAGTCGCTCTGTTACGTTCACTTTCGGACTAATACCCTTGACGAAATGTATGAACCACCCCAAAATCTACCCCACGCATTTATTAATTAAATAGTACTATTTTCTTCTGCAGGGATGGCTTTGGCATTAAATAACCCACGAATGTTGATATGCCATTTAGTAAGAAACCGAACCTTAAGTATAAAACAAGTACTTTTCGCAAAAAAAAAAAAAAAAAAAAAAAAAGAATATATACTCATTGATTAAAAACCAAAACCGAAACAAAACAAAAAAGTTTATAATTTAATAAAAATAAAGATTCAATAAATTCTCCCCAAAATTTATATCAACAAATTGTTTGAACGCAGAAGAAAAGAAAGAAAAAAATGATTACAAAATTCTTATTCCGGGTTATTCAATTTTGATTTTTTTGTTGCTTTTGTTGTTGTTTTTTTTTGTCGTAAAAAGCAAAAAAAAACAACAAAAAACAAAACAAAAACAAATTAAACAGAAAGAAAGAAAGAAAGAAAGAAAGAAAGAAACAAACAAACAAACAAAAAATCACTTGCAACATGCATAATCGATTACACCCAAAATGTTTTTTAAAAAAATCTGCAAAAATAAGGAAGTCATAAAATTTAACAAACATCTACGTATTTATTCATAAAACAACGAAATAAGAAAATAAAAAGAGTAAAAAGGGAAATATTCTATGTAATCACATACGCCTTATTTCATTTTCTGACATTTCGATAAATATCTCTTCTAACTTCTAAAATAAGCAACAGAAAAAAAATCTGTGAGAGAATTCTAAACAATGAAAGAAAATAAGTTTCATTTAAAAAATTTCTATTTCTTTCTTCAATTCTTTCTTTTTGATTAATAAAAATTAAGTAAAAGTTGATCGAACGGTTTTTTGTGAATAAATTAGTTTTTTTCTTTCTTCTTTTATTTTTTTTTTGTCAGAGGATGTCAATACATTTCGTAAAGTGCGTTGCTCTTTTTAATACACACTTTTAACAAACAAAAACATTCACACACACACACACACACACACACACACACACACACACACACACACACACACACACACACACACACACATATATATATATATATATATATATATATATGAAGAAACAAACATGAAACTAGGTTTCTACGTAAATAAACGACTAAGTTATATTTTGTTTTAAGTTCATATTTATTTCTAAACAGACTTCCGTTTTTAACAATCCGCGAACTTACTGGAACGTATACAGAAAAAAAAAAACCCAAACCAAACCAAATTACCCAACCTCGCTACCCCCCCCAAAAAAACACCCCCCAAACAAAACTAATCAGAAGTAAAAAAAAGCTTTAATTAAACATTTGCCTTTAAGCATTCATATATATATATATATATATATATATATATATATATATATATATATATATATATATATATATATAGGCTCTCGGGTCGTGTAAGGGTTCGCAAGCTAGACCACTTGTAACATGTTCAATTTTCACTGAGTGCCCCATACTTCAGGCCTTGTGTCACGCCTAAACCGAGTTAACAACTAAATACACATTTCACCGAATCTGACAATAAATACATAAATAAATAATGATCAAAACAACAACAACAATAACAAAACAACAACAACAACAACAAAACATGCACATATGCGCATATCTGTGTGAGTAGCTTTCACGAGAGAAAAAAAAAAAGGAACAGAAAGTTATATCTTGACGAAACAATCAAATTATATTTATACTGAAGGAAATAAGAGATACAGGAATGAACACAGAGAATTTTAACGTGCAAACGTATTTGTGGAACTGTGAAATTTATAGGCAGAATGAAAAAGAAAATAATAATCATAATATTAAAACGAAAAGAAACAGAAAGAATTTATTCTGATATGAAAATTAACGAAAAGAAAAAAAGAAAAATGTTGTTTGTATCAAAGGCGGGTCTTTGAAATTAGATTGTTGGTTAGTTTCACAATTTCCCTCCTGTTTTCGTATAAATCAGATAACGTATCGGATTAAACCATATTAAAAACAAAACAAAACACTAAACAAACAAAAACAAAAACGAAAACAAGCGAACAAAAAAAAAAAAAAAACTTTTAAAGTTTTCGATGGTTTAAATCCAAAAGATCATGTTGTTTTATTTATTCATTTATTTTAAGGAATGCGTTTATTTATTTCTTAAAATCTGTTGTGGTATCTTAAAGACTTCAATCAAAAACTGAAGGTGATGGAAGAATTGGTCGAAAAATACTAACATAATCACTTTAAGAAATCTTATTTTATACGCAATTTAAACTGCTTATTTCTTTCACAAATCAAACGAACACATTTATATAGTCATTTTAAAATTCGCACCTGTCCATTCGCTTTCTTCATTTTATCTTTTTACCTAAGAAAGGTATGAATTCAATATCAAATCACAAATAACCAGGCCTTATTTATCCATTAAAAAGAAGATTTAAACCCACACACACATTCACGCACATACTCACACACATATGTGTACATGGACACATGCACATCTTACGTACACATATGTACACACACACACACATATGTATGTACACACACATATATTGCAACGTTGTCACAGCTGAAAAAAGAAAACGTACAACATTTATCGAAGTATATCGTTTTTGCTTGTTTTTCTTACTTTCATTTCTTTCTTTCTCGAAGATTTCAATTTAAGCTGGACTTTTGTTAGTTTATTCATTCTTTTCTTTCTTTTCTTTTCTTTGTTTTTCTTTTTTCTTTTTCGTGGAAAAGGGAGTCGGGACTTCTACGCGCAATCAGCATTCTCTCACTCACTTACTCAGTCGTTGTCGGATAAACGTTTTTCTTTGGCCGTTGTGTGAAGATTGTTCACTTTTTCTAATTTATTTTACCATTTTTCTTTCTTCCTTCTATTTTTTATTTTTTCCTTTTTTTTCTTCTTCTTCTACTAATAGCGTTTTCAAACACGGGTCGAGCAAACACCTGTACTAGCAGTATTAATTAACGTATTTTATTGCAAACTACTCTTTGTATAATGAGACGAAAGAGTATTAACTTCATGGCATAGTACAAACGGTTTTTCGCATTTCACACTGTCATAACAACTATTTATTTATTTATTTATTTATTTTTACTCCGAGCTGTGTGACTTATTCGTTGCAGTTCGATCAAAGTTAAGCAATGATTCGTTTAATCGCTAACTTAATGGGTGTCTCTGTCTATAGAATACAAGACTAACCTAGAAGCTAAATGAACTCTTGTACAGGGTAACACAACCTCGGGGCCTTATTTAAAAAAAAAATTATTTTATTTGAGTATTCTAAATTATTCTTTATCTCGCATTCATGGAAAAATCTATCTATCTATCTATCTATCTATCTATCTATCTATCTATCAGTCTGTTCCTATCTATCTATCTATCTATCTATCTATCTATCTATCTATCTATCTATCAGTCTGTTCCTATCTATCTATCTATCTATCTATCTATCTATCTATTTATCTATCTATTCTTTATCCTTGATATTGATATAAACAATGATAATTTATATTTATATTTATTTTTTTACCGAAATTATTTTGACTGAGGGTCTCAAATTTAATATATCTTAGGGTTTCAGCAGGTGCAAGTCTTGCCCGGAGTCTATGCCTAAAAGGAAAAGGATTTTTTTCGACAAAAATAGGAAACTAATTTTTTCACAGGTTTTTCAATCGAGATTTTACTAAAAATCAATAAAATTTCTCTGGTTTTCCTATAAAGCGAGGCTCAAAAATCCTTTCTACGCAATTGCGGAAATGAACTTTATATAACAAAAAACAAAAAAAAACAAAACAAAAAACAAACAAAAAACAAAAAAACAAAAAAAAAACAAACAAACAAACAAACAAACAAAACAAACCCAAAACATTTTTTTCAATGTCTGTAGATAATGTTTTTCCATTTTAATACAGTTCTTGGACGTATATATGCTGACTACAATATGTTACCCTTGGGCACCTGCTACCACTTTTCATGAGAAGTTACGGGAAGAATATATATATATATATATATATATATATATATATATATATATATATGTGTGTGTGTGTGTGTGTGTGTGTGTGTGTTTATTTGCAACCCTGTTAAAACAATAAGCAGTCTTCCCAATAATATTTATCTATCTATCCCTCCTCTCCCAACCCGGGGGTCAGAGCTGTGGTGCTCAACTGCGTTGATTGCAGGGTTTTTATCTGAAGCACCCGGTAAGGATCCAGCTCGTTAGTCATTAGAAATGACTCGCTAAACTAGTGATGTCTAGCGAATCTTAGTACTTAATTCGTGACTCGTCCAAAGCCTTCATTCATAGTGACCCCCTTTATTACCAGGTTTCAAACATCGTCACCTACGATAAGAAGGGAAGATACAAGCGGGGGCGGCGAAAGAGAAAATGACTTCTTTCTCGCACCCACCTAGCGAGCGCGCATGATGTTGGCATCTCTCTCTCTATCTATCTCTATATATATATATATGTTGGCGTATGTGTTTAATTATTTTATCTATCTATCTACCTATCTATCTATCTTGTGTGCGTATATTACCATGCACATATATATATATGCTATTTGCTAGTTTCCCTCTCTCTCACTCTCTTTATATATATATATATATATATATATCAAACAATTGAATATGTATCTACATATAACGTTTCCTCTCTCTATAGGTATTCACATGTATATATGTTATGCCTTTATATATATGCGTGTGTGTGTGTGTGCCCCCCCCGCGCAAACACACATGCACACACACGTATATATATATTGTCAGTCTCTCCACATTCTCTCTATATAAGCATCTATTAGGTGTGTTTGTGTGTGTATGTGTTTATATATATATATATATATATATATATATATATATCAAACGATTAATTTGAAAGTGCATATTTGTCTATATATTTTTTATTATCGTACTTATAATACGTATTTGGGGAAAACGAATAAAAAACCTATACTATACTGTTTGTACATATGCAACATATATATATATATATATATATATATATATATATATATATATATATATATATATATATTCTTTCTTTTTCTATCTTACATAATTGACGGAATCTTTTGCTCAGTGGTTTGGGTACTTATTTGTAAGCCAGACTTGATGACCAAAATGTATACAATGAGTTTGATCGCCACTGGGTGCTTTACTGTCCTGGTTTTTTGTAAATTAATAAACTGATCCCTCGTCGTAGAACGCTTGATAGCAAGCCAGATTTATAAGTGTATAAAGAATCCTATGTTAATCAAGTACTCCAAGATGTTGGCCTTTTGTCAGACTAAAACCTGAAAAATATCCACCATACGTATATCTTATGCCGTTGGTAAACAATATGTAATGTAATGATACGTTTATGTATAAATTAATGTGTGTACGTGACCATGTTCTGGACGCCTAGAGTGCCGTAATGGTCAATAAGCTTGGTTCGCAGTACATCGTTTGTGAGTTCGGTTCACATTGGGTGCTTTGTACTTCTGGCCTTATGCCAAATGAAGCTAAGCTTAGTAAATGACAATTCCTGTCTGTGTATGTATTTTTATTCCAGCGGGAAAATTACTAAGCTTTATTTAGTTATTCTCAAACACAAATAAGAAGATTTTGCTGCGCCAGTCGTCTGAATGAGGCGTGACTGTCTACCTTGAAAATCAGAATCTATCTGTCTATCTATCTATCTATCTATGAATGTAATTACTTTCACGCAAACACATGCGCACGCACATACAAACATACTTAGTTCTTACAATAAGGAAAAAAATCGTTGTAAATATGTGGACATGAATACAATTGCATGCGAACACATACACACAGATAGAAAGAAAGGAATGTATATATATATATATATATATATATATATATATATTAAGAACTCACGAACCTGAGTTTCACGTTACCGATCATCATTGTTAGACACTCGGTACCTTGAAATATGATGCAATACATCATATTTCAAGGTACCAAGAAGAGGTTGAAGTGTGATCTTCCATAGATTTTGTCAAACGATGAATGTTGTCATTTTAATAGTATACATATATATATATATATATATATATATGTGTGTGTGTGTGTGTGTGTGTGTGTGTGCGTGTGTGTGTGTGTGTGTGTGTACTAATATATATATATATATATATATATATATATATATATATACGTGTGTGTATATTTTAATCGGTAAACACATGTTGTCAACTGGGGTTGTAGAATACGCTAACTGGACCTCTGCAAACGGATGAGATCCCCTTCTTCACATCGACTGTTCTGCGTATGACACCCAGCTGTATCTGATGGCAACGTTTCAGTGTTAGAGTTTGGGGGAATATATAACACCCGTGCATTGGCATTATTCCCAGGTCCACTCTGACTCGAATTAGTTGTACTTGCTAGAGTCCCATCAAAACTATTCAATCCTGTGCAAAAGATTATTATTGTAAGTTATTTGACCATACAGCTGTGCGTAAATTGTTTTTTTTTTTTTTTAGAAATGGGTACTTGAGGTATTGTTAGCATTAGCTGGAAATACTTAAAATCGTTTTACTATGTGCAAACAAATGGTCAATATCAAATATAATTATGAGTTTTAGATATTAATGTACGAAACTATTTAGCTGCGCGTAAACAAATTAGTTCCAACAATTGGTTTAAAAAAGTTACTTATAACCTATTTGCATACAAATCACACACACACACACACACACACACACACACACACACACGCATATACATATATATATATATATATATATATATATAATGTTAAATGCCGTTTACATATATATATATATATATATATATATATATATATATATATATCCAATTGGCATAACAGTCAGTGTGTTGGCCAGTGGTCCGAGAGAACAGGGTATAATTTCCTTGTCAAGTCATGCCAAAGAATTAGAAAATGGTACTTGATGCCTCCTTACTTAAAAATGAGCATTATGAAGTACGGTTCAAGGGTAAGTGGAGCAATACAGGGAAAGGAGTAGCGCTCTTCTCTACACCTCGGTGTAGTAGCTATTAAAAAGGGAGCCTTCAGGTCACCCTGGACTACGGTCGACCAACTTACATATATATATATTTATATATATATAAACAGACTCCGGTAACAAATAACCCCAAAACGTTAATATGCCGTAAAATACCAACCAACCAGCCAGCCTTAATCTGTTATAAACGTGTAGATATACTTTAGGTTTCGTTCATACTTATCGTATAATCATTTGTATGTGTGATTGTCTCAGTGTGATTGGTCGGGTGTGCTCACTTCACCAACAATCTATTCATAGAGAGAAACGTTTGTTTAAGGATATCTTAACCATTTTAAAGTGTTTACGTCCGCCCGTTCTCGCACGTAGGAGTTCCAAATTTACAGATGTACTCTTCTCTACTACCATACTTTTTGTTTCTTTTTTACCAGATTAATCTCTCCTGACCAGTCTTTGTAATATTAATGATAACGTTTGAAAGGATTAGCTTGGAATGAATAATCTCTGCTAAACCTCTGTGATTTTTTTTTACGTATTAGCAGTCTGTTAAAATCTAGGGACGACTATGAGTTTTAGTGAGATAGTTATTTCCTGGATATCTTGGTCTGTTCGTATGTAACTATTTGACTGTCTGTTCGTCTGTCTTTCTATCTGATTCGATCTGTTTGCGACTAGAATTTTTTTTTATTTTTTCCTTTTGCATGTATATATATATATATATATATATATATATAAATATATATATATATATATATATATATATATATATATATATATATAATTACACACAAATGCAGTTTTATATTGGAGGACATTGACTAGCCCAGCTTGTTCTATCTATCTATCTATCTATCTATCTATCTATCTATCTATCTATCTATCTATCTATCTATCTCAGTCCGTCCACATCTACTAATCTATCTCAGACTATTTCTATCTATCTATCTATCTATCTATCTATCTATCTATCTATCTATCTATCTATCTATCTATCCCAGTCTTTTCATATCTATCCCAGTCTATTCATATCTATCTATCTATCTATCTATCTATCTCCGTCTGTTCCTATCTATCTATCTATCTCGATCTGTTTACATTCATTTATCTATGTTGAAATATGTCTTCATGTTTTTTCTAACGACCTTTTCATTTTATTCTTGCACTTTACATATAATTACACACACGTAGCACTTACTGCCTCTGTTACTCTCTCTCTCTCTCTCTTTCTCTCTCTCTCTTTCTATATATATATATATATATATACATTTAAAGTTTTGCAAAAGTTATTTGCTTCAACCTCTTCTCTTCTCTTCTAGAACTTATTTAACTCTCACATACATATACATAAATACATACACTCACATCACTCTCTTATTGTATAACACACACACATACACACACTCATACATACATACACACACACACTCATACATACACTCATACATACATACACACACTCATACATACACTCATACACACACTCATACATACATACATACACACACACATACACACACTCATACATACATACATACACACATACATACATATGTGTGTATGTATGCGATTATGAATAATAATACATTATAGCTTCATCCATCTGTCCATTAAACTGCGTTGACATTCTTGTATTCTATCAAAGATGTCATTTACTAAGCTTAGTCAGAAGTATGGGGTACTCAGTGAGAATCGAACTCACTAATAATGTTCTGCTAGTCTAGCTTGCTAATTCTAACTTGTCGCCGGGTATGTTGTTTATTTTTATTGTGAGATACGCATAACCGAACCTGGTTTGATAAATACGAATCATCAAGTTGACAGATTGTCTGAATATTTCATTATTGACCAATAGCGTTGGGCAATGTAATCCTTAAAAAAGCGAAAAATAAATGTTATTTAAACTATTGTTCTCAGTTGGGTGCCTTCAAAAGGAATGATTGTTTTAAAATTTGAAAGAAAAAGAAAAGAAAACAATTTCAAGTTTCATAATACACGATGTAAATTTTAATTCGTATTTTGAAGGTAGAGGTAACAAACAAACAAACAACGAACGAAAAAAGGAAGATTCTTTATTTCTTCTCTCTTCTTCAGCAAATCTCCACTTTTTAAAAACACACACACACAAAAAAAAAGAAAAAAAGAAAACATAACTCCCCCCCTCTCTCTCTCTCTCTCTCTCTCTCTCTCTCTCTCAGAACGATTTTTTTAATCTCCGAAAACCCTTAAAAGTTAGGAATAATTTAGGGATTAGTCATGATTTAGTTGTTTACTGTCCTTGACGTAACAAGCAGAAGATCCTCAGGATTTTCAGAACTTTGAAAGCTTACGCACACACACACACACACACACACACACACACACACACACACACACACACACACACACACACACTGTCTCTCTTTTATATCTATCTATCTATCTATCTATCTTAGTCTGTTTACTTCTTTCTATCTATCTATCCGACCATTCACATGAACAGGATGTGACTTATGGTCAATTTTTAAGCAGAGTTTAACAGGTTTGAAGTCAGAGTTTTCCTTCTCTTAAACTGGTTGCCATCCCAAGGCTAAAGAACCCAGTCTGCCCAACAATTTACCTCTAGCTGGAGAGAAAATATCTTTATTTGTAGTCTTTCTATAAGCATTAGTGTCATGGGAAAGGCAAACAGCCTGGTCCTATCTATCTATCTATCTATCTGATATTCCGTGAGAAATATCCAAATCCTTGTATCTTTGATTTAGAATAAGTTTTTTTTTAAATGGTTATGTGTGTATGTATTCTTATAAGAACTTCAATAAGTCTGAGGAAGAAAAAATTAATTTTCAACATAATCTCCTTCCTTGTTAATGTGCTTAAGAGGTGAAAATAAATCACAGTTATTGAACATTGGGCACAGAAATTTGAAATATTTATGAAATGATTAACTACGAGTCAGATTTATGCCATATTGGTCCACTCTCGCATGTGTGTGTGTGTGTGTGTGTGTGTGTGCGTTTGATTCTTCAATATAGATTTTTTATTTCCCATCTGAAAAATGTGTGGACGAACATTTCCGCCTGTACTTATCACAGATTTTACTAATACAAAACTGTAATATTTCAATGGCTTTAGCTTGAAAAAGACTTGTCCTTAAGTGAATTAAGAAAACGGAAAAAATAAATAAAGAAAGAAAGAAAGAAAGGCATAACGCCCTCTGTTTCTGTGAGTTTTTTTTTTAGTATACATGTAAACGACTACACGTGCTTTCAAGACTATAGCTGACTGTTCCCACTCATGCATATGGGTCAGCGCAAGAGAAGATTGGCCGAGAGGTTCAAAGTTCAGTTTTGCTTGTGCAGCAAATGTAATTAGCTTAGCAGGGTCAAAATATTAAATTACTAATCAGGGTCAAAATTATGAACAGAGTAGAGTGTTCGCCAATGGTCTGGGAGACCGGGGTTCAATTCCTGGTCGAGCCATACTCAAGATTCAAAAAATGGTACTTGATGCCGTCTTGCTAAGCACTCAGCACTATAAGGTGAGGATCAAGGGTAAAGTGGAGCAATTCTTGGAATGGAGTAGCGCCCTTCCTTACACCTCGGTGTAATGGTTATTGAAAAGGGAACCTTTGGGTCACCCTCGACTAAGTTCGCCAAGTTTACATTACTTATAAGAATAAACGTTTTAGTTTGGTTTCTTTCTTTAATGGCATATCAGCCTTCATGGGTTATTTAATGTCAAAACCGTCCTTATAGAAGGATTGCTGGGAGACAAATTGATTCATTTTTAGTTTCTTAAGAAGTTTCTTTCGTCTGACCTTCATCAGGAGAATGTATGCAAAAAAAAAAAAAAAAATTAATAAATAAAATAAAACAATTAGTATTCAAGTAAATGATATTGTGTAAAATGTGTCGTATTAATATTCATTCTGATGTGTGTGTGTGTGTGTGTGTGTGAGAGAGAGAGAGAGAGAGAGAGAGAGAGAAAGAGAAAGAGAGAAATCATTCCGTTTCAGAGAAGGTAGCTTTTTCTTTCTATGTCTCTTCATTTTTCTCGCTTTCTTTCATCTCTGTCTAATCCACTATCTATCTATCTATCTATCTATCTATCTATCTATCTATGTCAATGTGTGTGTGTGTGTGTGTGTGTGACAGATTCTCATACATTGCTTTTTGTCAATCATACGCATATATCTTTTCCCGTCTATTTCAGGATTGGAATCTTTGTCTATATATTTATCTACGTTTGTCTCTATCGACTTAACTCTCTCTTTTTATTATCCAACCCAGTCTATCTATCTATCTATCTCTCTATGTGTGTAGGCGTGGTTGTAAACATGTGGGTTTGTATCAACATTCATGTAAACATTTATATTTGATGGATATATTCAGTTGGTCTGTTCATCCCATATTGTAATAATAGTACAATTAGCGTCCTTATCTCACAAGCTGTTGACGACGCAGTCGAGATTCGCGCCAATTTTTTCTTCTTGTTTAGCCTTTACCAGTCTTAAGTTTTTCCTTGTTCTCTCGTTCATTATTCGACAAAACTGTTAAATCCTGCCTACTTTCAACAACATACTGGCTGATACACACACACACACACACACACACACACACACACACACACACACACACATATATATATATATATATATATATATATATATATATATATATATATAATGTGAATAGAGAAGTTTCTCGTGGTTTTTTAAAACTAGATTCTGAATATACAAATACTGTTTACACTGGCTACAGCTTTCATAACACAAGGTGTACACGTCATTCTAAACTTAAAATTCATAAAAAACATAACAGATCTTCAAGATCGATATACTCACTGGGCGGGTACTGGTAGTATAAACGTTATCATCGTAAGAAATGGACACGGTGACACGAGTTCAAATCCTGGACGAGACTGATTGCATTTCACATAGCCCTAATATTCTTGGGAAAGGTATGAATCCCATAATTCTCTCCTCAGCTATGGGTAAATAGTAGGGCAGACTGAATTCTCTAGCGTTGGTTTGGCTATCAATCTAGAAGAAGGAAAACTGTGATGTCAAACCTATTAAACTGCGCGTAAAAATTGACCTTGAGTCACATCCTGCTCATGGGGAAGTGGTTGGTAAATAAATACCCGCCGGACAGCATTTCAGGTTTTAAAAAACGTCACTAAATTTAAAAATGAAAAAAGAAAAGAAAATCATGAAAATGACTTCTGATGATGGACAGACTTTGAGGAGATGTTTAAATATACCATATAGAAAGTTCATTAATAGTTTTTTTTCTTTTTCAAATTAAATAAAAATAATTATGAAAAACGTTAATTAAGCTCAGTATACTGGTCTGATGCACTGTCATGTGTTCTAATGATTGACCCATGTTGAAAGGTTGAAAATGGGCGCAATAGCTTTTACTGTCTTTTGGGTATTTATGTAAGTATGGAAGGTTTTGATCATGCGTTCAGACGCCTACTCTTTTTTTCCAATCAACTTTCGCAACATTCTAAGCAATAAGGGCTCTTTTTCTCAAGATATCACAGACTGCTGGGAGCAGTAGACTAATACTTTTTCTAAAGGTATGTAAGGAAATACGAGTTGGTATTCGAACTTGGTTTGTTTTCTCATTATCATCATTCGGATAGTCCTTTGGAAGGATCAACACCAGCTATGGGTTAAATAGTATCACTGCTGTTTTTATATCAGGATGAGTTTGGAATTAAATAACTCACAAAGGTTGATATGCCATTAAACAAACAAAGAAACAAAAAAAGAAGCAAAACAAACAATCAAGATACCGAGAACTTTTTTCCGTCCTTCCTCTGGTTTTTAATCTACTTTTCCAATTTTATATATCTGTTTGCTCTGTTCCCTCATGCTTATTCGGGGGCTTAGAATTCCCCGACTTTAACCCCTGCAGTTGAGTAAGACCCTTCAAAAACGATTGATCTGTGTGTGACACTACACCGAATCAGATAGTAAGGCTGCTGCTCTGGGGAGTCAGGATTATTCTTTCATTACCATTACTTCTAGGTCCACTCTGACCCGGAGTAGTAGTATCCATATTTACCAACCCCTCAGCAGGATATGCCACAAGGTCAATTTTTAAGTGGAGTTTATCTGGTTTGAATTCAGAGTTTTCCTTCTCCTAGACCAGTTGCCTCACCAAGGCTGAAGAACCCAGTCTGTCCTAATATTTACCCATAGCTGGAGAGAGAATAATTGGATTCATACCTTTCCCAAGGGTATTAGTGCTATGTGAAAAGCCATCAGTCTCGTCCAGGATTTGAACACGTGTCGCCGTGTCCATTTCCTACGACGATAACCATGACACCACAGGCACCTCCAAAAAGTAGTAGTATCTCTCAGAATGTCATCTAGGGATCTGTTGTAAAAATATTCCTATTCGAATGGATCGTTTGCAAAAAGGAAAAAAAATCCTTTTAAGAAGCAACTAAACAAAATATGTACATATGAACGTACAATAAATGCAATTCTCTTTCCTCTTAGTATAAAATAACCCTAGTGAAGTTAGTGTCCCGTTAAGATCTATCAATCAATCTTTCTCTTGGGGTAAATTTTTAATAGATTAAATTAAAACTCGTATTGAATTTTTTCCCATTTTATCTTTATTAATTATGCAATTATATTGATTTATTTATTTATTTATCTCAGTTCACATCTATCTATCTATCTATCTCAATTCGTTCATATCTATGTATCTATCTATGTATCTATCTATCTATCTATCTATCTCAATTCGTTCATATCTATCTATCTATCTATCTATCTATCTATCTATCTATCTGTCTATCTCAATTTGTTCATATCTATCTATCTATCTATCTATCTCAGTCTATTCTAATTTACTTCTGCTCATTCATTCTTTTTCTTCTTGTATATATTTCCTTCATTATATGCTTTTCCTTTCATTATCTACTGCTTCTTCTATCAATATTTCTGTCACAGCATCTTTATTCTTTTTTCTTTCTATCCGTCCATCTTTCCGCATCTAGTGGAGTGTGTCTTGCGCTACTCCCCGCTTTCGGCCCTTCCTTTCTTCCTGTTCTTTTCTATCTTGAGAGTAAGTGTCGGTATTTTTTTTTTTTTTACCCCTAACGTATTTGAGCAGAAGACTTTTATCGGGGCTCTGGGTGATTACCTACATATGTGCTGATGTTTGAGAAGATGCGTGCGTATAATTTTTGATAATTTCTGCCCTTCTCGTCTCTCTTGAAAAACGAACGATTCACGAATGCCTTCCCAGATAAACAAATGGATTTTGGTTGGTTGAGATGAAGCAGTTTCTATGCATGAAGTGTTTGATATTTAGCCAACTTCCCATCAGGTTGGATTTGACACTAGGTCATTTATAGTGGAGGGCTATGCACCCATCGAGTCTCATGCACGGCCGTCACCAAAAAAAGAATGCTCGATCCCATTGGTATTCCCTATTTTGGGAGCGCATCGGGCGCCAAGTTATTAACTCAGCTCTGTCGAGCAGGTATTGCCAAGGAAAAAAAGCCTCCTGAGACCAGGTATTCAGCACAATAATACCCACCCGGCGTTAACTACGCAAAAGGTCTTTTCGTTATTTTTCGTTCACGTTTTTTTCTTTCAGTAGAGTGCAGGCAGGTGTCTAACTCAACCTCTCGACACAAATAAGTTCCTTGACACATGTCTATTCATCTATCTAGACTGTTATCCAGATCTCTCGCTGTCTCTCTCACTCACTCACTCTCACTCTCTCTCTCTCACTCACTCACCCCCTCTCTCTCTATCTATATATATATAAAGTTCTTGTTTATCTCTGCCTGTTTCTATCTATCTATCTATCTATCTACGAGGGGCATGCAATAAGTTTCCATCCTTTTTTTTCGTATGGGCATTTAAAATTGTCGTAGACTCTGGAAAATTCAGTATGTTATTGCTATACATCTTATGAGATGAATGACCAATTTTTATGATTTAAGGTTCAAATGAACAGCTACAGCTACACCCTACTAAAGCCTGATTGTCACAGCTGGTGAATTTCAAAAATGCAATCTCACAGTTTAGAAGAACGATATGCAATAAAATTGTGTTTTAAACTTGTAAAAAATACCACAGAAACCTATGGAATGCTTCAGACTACTTTTGGAACAACTTACATCAGTTTTTGAGTGTCATAAGAGATTCAAGGAAGGCAGTGAGTCTGTGAGAGATGATGAGAGGTGTGGGAGGAGTAAGGAAGTCAATACACCAGAATTGATTGGCCAAAGGGTTAGGGTTAGGTTTAGGGTTAATATGTTGAGGTCTTAAGGGAGTTCAGGAAGAGATTCTGTAGGAAGAGACCAGCATTCTTCAAATCGGGTCAGTGGCATTTCCACCAGGACAATGCACCTGTCTACAACTCCATCTTTGTCACAGACTATTTGACCAAGATGGCCATCAAGACAGTTCCTCAGCCTCCCTATAGTCCAGACGTTGCTCCCTGTGACTTTTGGTTATTCCCTAAGCTCAGAGGTTGTCGTTATGAGATAATTGAGGAGATGAAAGAGGCTGTGACGACGGTCATTGACACGTTCACACAAGAGGACTTCCATGGGGCCTTCCAGAAGTTGTTGGAACGGGACAACAAGTGTATTGCAGCCGGAGGAGATTACTTCGAAGGGGACTATAGTTTCATGTGTGTACTATCAATAAAAGTGTCCATATGAAAAAAGTCTGGAAACTTATCGTATGCACCTCGTATCTATCTATCTATCTATCAATCCTTATGTGATTATTTATTTCTATATACACTCACATAATCTATCTATCTGAATCTATTCTCGTTTTTCTTTCTTTCTTTCTTTCTTTCTTTCTTTCTTTGTATGTGTTTGTCTCTCTCTGTATCTCAATTTATTCTTATGTTTCTTTCTTTCTTTCTTTCTCAAACTATTCTTTTCTCTCTCTCTCTGTCTTTCTGTTTGTCTGTCTACCTATCAATCTATTAATCTGCTGTGTAACACAGAAGTCAAGACTCTATAAAACTAATAATAATTTCATCTCTTCAAAATCATCAGGCAATGTTACATTCTGAAGAAAATCAATCCCACAAGGAAGATAATAATTTGCTTCCTAAAAATCACTGTCTATAAAACGAAACCGGATATACAAAAACTCGAAAGAAAATCCATGGAACTATATTCTTAACAAAGATATCTTCAAGGAAACTCGGGACATTGGCCCAGCGGTTAGAGTGTTCGCCAATGGCCCGGGAGACCTGGGTTCAATCCCAGGTCGAGTCATACCAAAGACTTTAAAAATGGAACTTGATACCACCATGCTTAACACTCAGCATTATAAGGTACGGTTCAAGGGTAAAGTGGAGCAATCCAGGGAATGGAGTAGCGCCCTCCCCTACACCTTGGTGTAGTAGCTATCGAAAAGGGAGCCTTCGGGTCACCCTCGACTATGGTCGCTAACTTTACTTTACTTACTAAAAGTTCCAAATTTTTTAAATCATGAAATTATATTGTATGCACCTCTTGAGCTATTAAGAAATAAATTATTCTTTTGTTTGAATCTCTGAGAGTAAGAATTATAATTATCAATCACCGATGAGCTTAGACCAAGGCTCTCATCTGTGTTGTTATTATAGACAGAACGTTCTGCAGTTGCATCTTTTAGCCTTCTTCAAGTGACTGTCTTTGTGGTTTATCTCCTGGCAATTTCGAACCGATCACTCTACCTTCGGGAGTAGAAATCCTCGAAACATGGACAGAAGGATTGGAACACGCTATATCAACTAAAAGGGGTCTCAACCAATAGTTAGAAATTAAAATTGACTCATTCAATGAGTTACATTTAAAATGGCTTTAATCAATGTGTTGTAGTTAAAATGAACACAATCATTGGTTTATGCTTAAAATGATATAATTAAATATCATATAATTAAAATGATATAATTAAATATCAATAGAACAGCTGGGATGTTAAATGTTACGAGATTTCAAGTACAGCTCATTGTTTAAGGTCATTTTACCAACAACTTAGAATTGAGGCCATTTTAACTATAACCGTCAGATTGAGACCACTTTAAATGTACTCCATTCATTGACGCCATCTTAACAATAAACCATTGATTGAGGCCATTTTAAATACAACCCATTGATTGAGGCTATTTTAAAAGTAACCCATTGATTGGAGTCATTTTAACTATATCCCATTGATTAAGGCAATTTTAACTATATTCCATTGATTGAGGCCATTTTAAATATAACCCATTGATTGAGGTCATTTTGAGTACAACCTATTGATTGTGGCCATTTTATATGTAACTCATTGAATGAGTCAATTTTAATTTCTTGAGACCCTTCTAGTTGATATCCATTGATTGAGGCAATTTTCAATATAACCTATTGATTGAGACCATTTTAACTGCAACCCATTGATTGAGGCCAGTTTAACTATAACCCATTGATTGTGGCCATTTTAGATGTAACACATTCATTGAGGTCATTTTAACTATAACCCATTGACTGAGGCAATTTTAACTATAACCCATTGATTGAGGCCATTTTAAATGGAACCCATTGATTGAGGTCATTTTAAGTAAAACACATAGATTGAGTCCATTTTAAATGTAACTCATTGATTGCAGTCATTTTAACTATAACCCATTGATTGAGGCCATTTTAAATGTAACCCATTGATTGAGGTCATTTTAACTACATTCCATTGATTGAGGCCATTTTAGATGCAACTCATTGAATGAGTCCATTTTACTTTCTAACAATTGATTGAGAACCTTTTAGTTGATATCCATTGATTGAGGCCATTTTAAACGTAACCCATTGATTGAGGCCATTTTAGATTTAACACATTGATTGAGGTCATTTTAAGTAAAACACATTGATTGAGGCCATTTTAACTATAAACCATTGACTGGGGCTATCTTAACTATATTCCATTGACTGAGGCTATTTTAACTCTAACTCATTGAGTGAGGTCATTTTAACTACATTCCATTGATTGAGGCCATTTCAGATGTAACTCATTGAATGAGTCCATTTTAATTTCTAACAATTGATTGAGACCCTTTTGGTTGGTATCCATTGGTTGAGCCCATTTTAAATGTAACCCATTGATTGAAGCCATTTTAGATGTAACACATTGATTGAGGTCATTTGATTATAAACCATTGACTGAGGCTTTTTCATTGATTGAGTCCATATCAGTTATAACCCACTGAGTGAGGCCCCTTTAAGTATAAATCAATGATTGAGGGCATTTTAACAACAACCCATTGATTAAGACCATTTTAACAACAACCCATTGATTAAGGCCATTTTAAATGTAATCCATTGATTGATGTCATTTTAACTATAACCCATTGATTGAGGTCATTTTCATAAGCTATTGATTGAGACCATTTTGACGATAATTCATTCATTGAGGTTGTTGGTTGTTAGCCACTTTAACTACAACACATTGATTGAGAGCTTTTTAACTATAACCCATTGACTGAGAATTTTTTTGATTAAAACCCATTGATTAAAGCCACTTCAAAAATGAGACATTTGTCATTTAGGCCTCTTTGTTCTTCTGTCTTTCAAAAACGACTCGATCGTCCCAACACACTGCTTGTCTCTTTTGGCGGGAAATAACGAGTATCATTAACTGTATTTTCACTGTTGTTAGGTTCTTATCTCAGGGGGAAATATTTAAGAATTATTCCTTATCGAAAGGGATACTTGATGACTAACTTATTTCTATTAAGAAATAATTACTTAAAGCTATACATTTTTTTACTAAGGATTATTAGTAGTTACTTGAAACCATATAAATGTGAGCAAATCATTTGTATTGAATGGGAATACTCGATATGTAACCGTGCAAAACTATTTTAACTTCACAAAATATGTAGATATAAATGAAGCAGTGCTTGGTAGATCTTTGTCCAATTGGCTGGGGCTGTAGAATACACCGACTGCTTCTCTGCAGAGGGGTAAGACTCCTCCAACAAGTGTCCTGGATATGACACTAAACAACCTGATGGTGAGGTTCCAGCAATGCTGCAGCTTTGGGGAATACGGAGTACCCCTTCATTGCCATCACTCCCAGGTCCACTCTGGCCCAGAGTGGTAGTACCTGATAAGGGTCCTATCTATGGGTTACATAAAACTAACAGCATACTTATGCTAAACTGAATTGTTTGAGTAAACTGAATAGCTTGAAATAGAAATGTTTTTGACAATTAAACCGTACTTAAATTCAAACTGCGTGCTTATGCTTAACTGAATTATTTGAAATAGAACTGTTTTTCGACATTAAAACTGTATTTACACTTAACTGGATTGTTACATATAACTGCTTGAATAGTTTGAAATAGAAATGTTTTTGACCATTAAACTGTGTACTCATGCTAAACTGCATTGTTTTAAATAGAACAGATTATTTACATAAAAATTGATTTGGCGTTAAATAATCTACAATGGTTGATATGCCATAAAACCCACCAAACCAAACCAAACCTTGGTAGATCTTTATCTTTTAAACTTGTTTAGATTGGTTGATTTTGTTTGGTTTGGTTTGGTTTTATGGCATATCAACATCTGTAGGTTATTTAATGCCATATCCATTTTTATATATATCAATAGTTCTATTTCAAACAATTCAATTTAGCCGAAGTAAAGTTTTTTGTTTACACACAGTTGAATTTTAAAACAGTTCTATTTCAAACAATTCGGTTTAGCATAAGAACACAGTTTAGTTCATTTTGACTCATAGATAAGACCCGATCAAGTGCTACCACTCTGGGCTAGTGTGGACTTGGGAGCGGTGGCAGTAAAGGGGTGCTCCACATTTCCCAAAGCGTCAGTATTACTAGAGCCTCACCGTCAGATTGTTTAGTGTCCTATCCAGGGCATTTAATGGGAGAGTCTTACCCCCCTGCAGAGATGCAGTCGGTGTATTCTGCAGCCCTAGCCGGCTGAGCCATTGGTTTGGTTTGGTTTTATGGCATATCAGCCATTGTAGGTTATTTAATGCCAAATCTTCTATATACATAAATATTGAATATATAAGATTTGGTTTGATTGGTTTTTATTGCGCATCAACCCTTGTAGTTTATTTAATGTCAAATCCTTTTTATCCATATATATTAAATACGTATGATTTGTGGACACATTTTCTTGATAACACTTTGAAATGGGACTAAGCTAATTCATCTTGTACAAAGTAAAACTGTTTCAAGTATTTTTAACTTGTGGAAGAAGTGTTTTTTAAATCTATGGTTGTGCTTTAATAATCGTTACGGTATCAATTTATTCAACTTTTCTGAGAGGAGTACAGCTGGATTTAATTCAGAGCTTCCTTGCTCTGAGTCCACCGGCCGTATCAAGATAAAAGATCGTAGTCTACTTTACCACTTACCCATTGCAGGTCACAAAATACGTGGATTCATGCCTTTCCAAAAGGTATTAGTATAGAATGAAATGCAAACTACCTTGTCCGGGATTTGAACTTGGTTCACTGATTTCATTTTCTTGTGACGATAATCTCTCTTTCTCTCTCGTTGCATCTTGTTCTTATTCTTCCGTTTCCCAATTACTTAGCTTTGCTTAGAGAGGTGGGGGACCAATGGGTTCATACCTTTCGCAAGGACATTATTGTTTAATCAAATGCACGCTGCCTCCTCTAGGATTTGAACACTCCGATTCCATTTTCTACGACGATAACCGTTGCAGTAAGTTACTCTTAGTCTACTTCCCAACATCTTTACTTACAGTAAAACTAACCAACAAATAATATTGATAGTTCATGGCTCCTTGTATAATGCTTATTGATTTAGGTTAGCAGTGATTTTTATTCTTACCGCGTGCCTTACTCTTCTAGTCTTGTGGCAAACTAAATTGACAACCTTGACGGCTTCTTCTTAGGGAGGTGCCCGTGGTGTAGTCGTTATCGTCGTAGGAAATGAACACGGCGACTCGAGTTCAAATCCTGGACGAGACTGATTGCATTTCACATAGCACTAATACCCTTGGGAAAGGTATGAATCCAAAATATTCTCCCTCCAGCTATGGGTAAATAGTAGGACAGACTAGGTTCTTCAGCCTTGGTGAGGCAACTAGTCTAGGAGAAGGAAAACTCTGAATTCAAACCTGTTAAACTCCGCTTAAAAATTGACCTTGTGTCATATCCTGCCCGAGCGGAGGGGTTGGGTAAATAGTACCTTGACGGCTTCTTCAAAAACTTGTCCAGACTATTGAACTCAGTCTTTGCGTCGCTTTTATTAATTGCATAATGTCTTGGGTGGAGGAGAAGAAATGGGTTCATGCCTTTTTTTTTTTTTTTTACCAAAGTAAAGCCAACAGTGTTGTCTAAGACTTGAACTCTGCTTGTCAAGTCCATTTCCTACGACGTTAACCACTGCACCACCGGAAGGCGTACACGGATTTTTCTGAATGAACGAGAGAGAACGAAGAAAGAAGAAACAAAACGGGAACATATACTTACAGACATACACGCACACACACACACGCACAAACACACACACACACACACACACACATGCACACACGCCTATGCGTACATACGTACATATGCATACGTACATGCAAGTGTACACTCACACAAATACACACACACGCATACCCAAACAGACATGTATACACACACACACACACATGCTCGCACACACACACACACACACATACGCATATATACACACGGACATGCACACACACTCGCAAACACACGCTTGGGTACACGCACACGCACACGCACACTTGGGCGTAAGTTACCGATCATTTACTTGGGCACCACGTGTTAATGCAACTGGTTCGAATGTTTAGCGGATCGAATGCAACCGAATAGGGAGTTCGTTCCTCACGAGGTGCACCGAATTTGCAGCGATGTACAGAATGTCAACAGCGTTTAGTTTTTATGGCTTACGTTCAAGTCATGCTGAAAGGATCGATCATCGAAGTTAAACAACAATGAGCCTTTTCAGTTCTTAGATGGGTGACCACTTAGTAACAACATGAACCCTAAAGTCTATTAATCAAAAGAAACAAAGCTTAGTAAATAACAGCGTAAATCTACGCTGAAAATACTGGATTTTGATACATCATCGAAGTTAGGCAGCGATGTGCCTTTTCAGTCCTTAGATGGGTGACCACTTATTAAGAACAGGATCCCGTGAATAGTGTCAGAATTTTCAAAACTTAGTAATTAACAACAGGTTATTTGTGAATTGAATTCAATTCACAATATAATTCCTCTAATTAAAAAAAGAAAAAAATATACATCTATATCCTTTCCATTGAGGTCATAATAATTACGCGGATGCGTATTTCTAATCATCTTGGGAAGACGTGGCCCTGGAGGTGACCGTGTCCTCTGCAAAGAGTACGGATGTAACTTGCCAGACACATTCAAGATAATTGTCCGCGCAATTACCATGACTAGTTAATTTGGCGTCACCTGTGTGCGATATGGATTGAAGGCTCAGTCGTAGAGTTCCGGCTCTGCAATCCGTGGTTGCTGGTTCGATCTCCAGTGGTAGAAATCACGGTATACACTGCTGATGAGACCTATTAAGGTCGAAACAGCTGTCCGATGTTTCTTCATGTCGAGCGTAAGTGTTCGCCGGATATTCTGGTCATGATAATTCAATTCCCAATATAATTCCTCTATTTAAAAAATGTACAACAGGTTATTTGTTTATGCCAACACGAATACTTACCTACACTGTAAAACTTGTGGAGGTGAACTTAACGTATCGGTTTGAAAGTGGAATCGGTGATCCGAGTTCGAATCTTGGACGAAGCTGTTTGCTTTTTATGCTAGTGGGGTGTCATGAATCCATCTATTCTCAGTCGCCCCAGCTATGGGTAAATAGTAAGACAGACTGAGTTTTTTTTTGCTCTGGTTCGACAACTAGACAAGGAAACCCCTGAATTTAAGCCAGCTTTACTCCACTAAAAAATTGACCTTGTACCACATCTTGTCTGTAGCAAAGAGGGGTTGTGTAAACATTTATATCGTAAACCCTCGCTATAACGAACACACACACACACACACACGCACACACTCACACAAATATATAAAAAATATGTGTATTTGTGTTTGTCCTTTATAGCGGGGGTGTACGATGTAAATGCTTATATATATATATATATATATATATATATATATATATCAACAAGGTGTCTCAAAATAGACGCAACCCATCAATATGATATGATTTATTACTGAGACAAGTGCAATGGCAGTCATTTGGAACGTGCCAGTAAAAATTTATCCTTTGAGCTAGAGACATCAATTCAATGTTTTTTCTAATTTATATTATATTAGCTTCCAGGACATGCAATCTTTTTTTAGTTTCTTCTCTCGGTAATAAATCATTATCATATTAATGAGTTGCATCTATTTTTAGATAGTTTTGAATGATTTTGTCTTCAAATATATAGTGACCCCAAATATTGTTTCCGCTCTTGTCCAAGGCAACGTGATCGAGGATTAATAGTTGGTTATAGTATACTATTTCCAAACCTGAAACAAAAAAGAACACAATTTTATTATTAGTAGAGCTATTAGCAGTCACATAGGTCCCATGTATATTGACACACCCTGTATATATTGAATTTTTATTTTTAATGAACATCTGGATCCATCAGAACTGACTTCTTATTTAGGGTTCGGTTTCTTTAATGGCTTATCAACCTTTATGGAGGTGCCCGTGGTGTAGTCGTTATCGTTGTAGGAAATGGACACGGCGACACGAGTTCAAATCCTGAACGAGACTGATTGCATTTCACATTGCACTAATACTCTTGGGAAAGGTATGAATCCAATTATTCTCCCTCCAGCTATGGGTAAATAGTAGGACAGACTAGGTTCTTCAGCCTTGCTTAGGCAACTAGTCTAGGAGAAGGAAAACTCCACTTAAAAAATTGACCTTGTGTCATATCCTGCCCGAGCGGAGGGGTTGGTAAATAGTACCATCAGATTTTTTAATATCATATCCAGGACTCTGGTTAGAGAGTGGGGTCTTACCCATCTGCAGAGACGCAGTTGGTGTATTCTGCAGCCCCAGCCGACTGGGCCACCCAGCAATGAGTGTCTTGGATTTGGCACTAAGCTATCTGATAGTGAAGCTCCAGTCTTGGAGCTCTGGGGAATATAGAGTACCTCCTCATGGCCATTACCCCCAGATTCAAACTGACCCAGAGTGTTAGTACCTGATAGTGTCACATCAATAGGTTAAATTGAACTTTTTAACCACCGAAGTGAGTGCAAGCAAATATTGATGTTAAACTGAATTGTTGGCGTTACATTGCAATGCTTCAAACCATTTAAATATGATCAAATAAAACTGTTGGTCTAAGACTTAATTTTTTATTTATTGCGGACTTTTTGTCCTCATCTTGGAAGAGAACAACTATGGAAGGCAGTAATTACTGGGGGATACGGTTACAAGACTCATCATTCCTATCCGAGGTCACGGTTAATCACCTGAAGAAGGCCAGAAGTGAAATTTGGCCGAAACGTAGTGAAGAAGAAAACAACAAAAAAACTACCAAGATGAGGACAAAAAGTCCGCACTAAATAAAAAGTTAATTCTCAGATTAAGAAGCCTCATCTAAAAAGGATTCTCAATAAAGACAAAACTGTTGGTGTTAGATAGGAATACTTGAAAACTTTGAAGTGAGTGCAAAGTAATGGTTAAAACTAAATAGAATTATTTGTATTAGATTGGAATACTTGAAACTATTTGACTATGGGCAAATGAATGCACAGGGTTGAATAGAATTATTAGTGTTAAACAGCAATACTTGAAGCCATCCGTGTCCAGATAAAATTATTTGTATGAACAATACTTGAAGTCACTTCCCTGTGTATAATCAAAAGATATATATTAAGAATGATAATTTGTGTTTGATAGCAATACTTGAAACCACTTAACTGCGTGCCAACAATAGCAATACTTGTATGCAAACAAAGTTCATCTAACATTTTCAAAATAAAATTTTCGCCAAAAGTCTTACCAAAGACTCAAAAAATGGTTTTTGATGCCTCCTTGCTTAACACTCAGCCTTATAAGGTATGGATCAAGGGTAAAGTGGAGCAATCCAGGGAAAGGAGTAGCGCCCTCTCCTACTCCTCGGTGTAGTAGCTATCGAAAAGGGAGCCTTCTGGGTGCTCTCGATTAAGGGAGACAACTTTACTTTACTTTCATGCCTAACAATTTAACAGTGTACAAAACAAACGACTGTTAAATTAAGTTGTTTGTGTTACATAGCAACACTTGAAACCATCTAACTGTGAGCAAACAAATGAGCCCAAACTCGTTTAAAAATGTTTAAAACAAACTATTCGTTTGCATATTATATATATATATAAACAGGATTTGGCATTAAACAACATATAGTGGTTGAAAATCGATAAAAACCAACCAAACGAAATCTTAACATGTATATATTA
Source organism: Sepioteuthis lessoniana (assembly GCA_963585895.1). Classification (NCBI taxonomy): domain Eukaryota; kingdom Metazoa; phylum Mollusca; class Cephalopoda; order Myopsida; family Loliginidae; genus Sepioteuthis; species Sepioteuthis lessoniana. Next base: position 101,437 of record CAUZXS010001559.1, read on the forward strand.
GCAGACTTTGACATTAAATAACCGACAAGGGTTGATATACCATTAAACGAAACGAAACCGAATCTTATATATTTGGTATATATGTATTAAGAAGATTTGGCATTAAATACCCTACAAGACTTGATAAACGTTGATATGATATACAAATCCTCTAACCAACTCATTGATAATATTCTGAAAACCATCTACCTTTATTTGATTGTCATATTCCATTATAAACATGGTGTGTCGAGTGTTCACCAATGGGTTCAATCCCAGGTCGCGTCATACCAAAGACTTTAAAAAATGGTACTTGATACCTCCTTGCTTAAAACTCAGCAATATAAGTTACGTATCAAGGGTAAAGTGGAGCAATCCAAGGAAAGGAGTAGCGCCCTACCCTACACCTCGCTGTAGTAGCTATTGAAAAGAGAGCCTTCTGGTCGCCCTTCGACTACTTTACTTACTTATTGGAAAAGGCTGACGTTATTGGGATTTCCATTGCAAATATCATTATTGATATCTTTATTTCTTCTAACTCAACTTGAATATACCTATAAAAGTGTTCATTTGTGAGTCAGTTTGAGTTGGGACTTCGTGCGTCTGTGTCGTATTATAAGCGTTGGTCACTGAATTGGCTGAGCGGTAATATATAGTCTAGCGCAAATTTAGGCGGGTTTTGATCCCAGCTTGAAGCGTCCTGCGTGTCTAGCCACACTGAAGAGATTTGATACGACGAAACTCAGTCTGTGGATGTCAATATATATATATATATATATATATATATATATATATATATATATATATATAGGCAGCATTTCTTCTTTAATGCAAGTTTCATTAAACATAATAGATATTTTATGCCCACATATTTTCTTCTGGATCCGTTCGAATTCCCGTATTACTTTTATCGTATTCGAGGGGAATTGATTTAGGTATTGTCCATAGTTGTAAGTATCCCTAGTACTTTCTGTCCGACTTTGGGCCATCATCAGGGGAGAATCTATTACAATTATTTACAGAATTACATTTAAAAGCAAACGCCATAATCTCCAACGGCAAAGACGTCCTTACACAGTAGTAATTTGCTAAAACAAAAGTTACATCACTTTTGTAATAGATTCTCCCCTGATGATGGCCCAAAGTCGGGCAGAAAGTACTAGGGATACATACAACTATGGACAATACCTAAATCAATTCCCTCCGAATACGATAAAAGTAATACGGGAATTCGAACGGATCCAGAAGAAAATATGTAGCCATAAAATGTCTATTATGTTTAATGAAATTTGCATATATATATATATATATATATATATATATATATATATATATATATATTTGAACTTATATATATATATATACTATTGCACTTTTTGATGGGCTTAGAATTTGGTGTCAATAATTGAGATCGGAATTATGCGAGACTTGTCCAAAGTTCGTGGATATATATATATATATATATATATATAAGTTGGCCGTCCGTAGTCGAGGGTGACTTGAAGGCTCCCTTTTCAATAGCTATTACATCGAAGTGTAGTAATTTAGTTTTTGCTTAGATGTGGCACAAGGCCGCATGAATGGGGCACCCAATGAGAATCGAACTCATTCGTGAAGGCTTGCTAGTCAAGCTTTGCTAACCATTGCACCGCTCGAGACGCCCTATTACATCGAGATGGTGGGAAAAACGCTACCCTTTTCCTTAGATTGCTCTACTTACCTTTGGTCTGTACCATATAATGCTGGGTGTTAAGCAAGGAGGCATAAAGTACCAGTTTTTGACTCTTTGGTATGACTCGACCTGAGATTGAACCACGGTCTCACCGGAAGCTTCATTCAGATTTTAGAATTGCTTTACCTTTGGTCTTCACCTGCATAGAAATCAATATAGAAATCTGTATTTTTTTTTTCTGGTTTCATAAAAATTCGTGATTTCTTGGCATAATAAAAAATGTTCAGCTATGATTGTTGTTTCTTAGAAATTTTTGAACGATTCTCGTATATATATATATATATATAAGTTGGCCGTCCGTAGTCGAGGGTGACTTGAAGGCTCCCTTTTCAATAGCTACTACATCGAGGTGTAGTAATTTAGTTTTTGCTTAGATGTGGCACAAGGCCGCATGAATGGGGCACCCAATGAGAATCGAACTCACTTGTATATATCTGTGTGTGTATGTGTGTGTGTTATATGAGTTCATATTTTTGTCGATATTAATGCATTTCTGTTTTGTTTCTTTTTAGGGTAAAGTGGAATACCTTATAAAATGGAAAGGATGGTCCATCAGGTAAGTAGTTATACATACATACATTCATATATATATATATATATATATATATATAGTATATTTGATAACTTTTATTTAGTGAAGATTATGCTAGCAATACTTAGGATATTACCTTTGTGGCTTAAATTATCTATCTATCTATCTATCTATCTATCTATCTATCTATCTATCTATCTATCTCACTCTGTTCATATCTACCTATCTAGCTATATATGTACATCCTTCTACCCATCTTTCTTTCTTTCTTTCTTTCTAGTGTTTTTTACAATTAATGTTTCATTTTTGCTAAGCCTGGAAGTAATTAAAATGAACCTAAAAAGCGTCAAGGCCATTATTTTTTTTGTACTAATAAATCAATGAATCCGCTTGTGTGACATGTTACTTCTTTTGCGACGACTCGAAGGGTAAGTTTTTGTAATACAAGAAAATGGTGTATGTAACTTTACTCGTATTACTCGACATATGAATGAAACAGAAAAGGGATTACCAAAAACAAAAAAAAAAAAACAAAAAAAAAGAAAAAGACGTGGACGAGATTTGTATCTAGAAAGGTTCCTTCTCTTACTGATTGTATGTGTCCGTAATTATATGTGAAAGATTTCAACTGTGTCTTCTGAATACTGTCTATGCACCTGTCACTGACTTACTGCCAGACTCAGGGCAGGTGTTCTTGCTGCAACGGGATTCCGGAGAAAAGAGCAAGAATTGTCTCAGCGCCTCAACTTTTATACCTTGATAGGTTGCTCTGGTAACAGAAGCTTTAGTTTTTAGCTATTTTGTAAAAAGTCTATAGCAGGTAAGAGAGGTTATTATAACATGTCTTTTTTTCATTTCTTTTGATAGTTTATTTTCTGTTGTCTTTAATGTTTTTCAATCTATTGGCTTCCCTCTCTCCATCTTTATTGTGTTCGTTCTCTTCTCTAGTTGATTTTAGTTCCTCTTAATTCATCTCTTTTCTTCCGAATCTGTTTCTCTTCATCCATCAAATGTATCTCTTTAAGTGTCCCATTCTATTTGTGTGTGGGGTGGTGAAAACTGAGTTTTATCTTTTCTCTTACTTGATTATTGTTTAATTCTCGTTTTTTTTCTACCTTTTCTCTCTTTCACCTTTATTTCCTTCTTTCATTCCTACTAATTCTCTTCTTCTTTCTCTCTCCTTTCTTTTCCTCGTCCTTTACTCTCCCTTTTTATTTGCTTTTTTGTCCCCCACCCATTCTTTCTTCTAATTCATTGTAATCCTTCTCCCTTTCTCTCTCTTCCTTCCTTGTATTCTTTACCTTTTCTTTCTTCTTCTTTC
>CAUZXS010001560.1:7500-46645 GCA_963585895.1 Sepioteuthis lessoniana
GGGTTGGTAATGGGTTAATGCTAATTAGTTTGTATGTGTTAAATTGGGGGGAAAAAATCTTTGTTTTTCAAAATTTAGGAAAGAAAAACATTCTGTAAAATTGTTCCTATCACCTCCAAACTAACATTCTTTCTTGGCTTTGTTTACCAAAAATGAGCATTGTGAAATCACAGCCTATGGTGAATCTGATAAATTTCAAACCTACCCCTGCCCTCCTTCTCAAAAACTCAGACTGTTTTAGGAAGCTATCAATTACTACATTTGGAAAAAGAAAAAAATATTCTTCATTGGCTCTGAAGTTGATTGGTTGTTTAGTCACCATTGGATGGTGGTGACCTTTGCTTGTAGGTCAAGAAAAAGTGTTGAAGCTATGAATAAAGAATTTCAAGTATATAGATTAAATCAGAAACAGCAGGGTGTCAGCAAGGTGGACATAGACATTTGGTCAGTTTGTCAACATAAATTTCACCTGGTTATTGCTGCAATAGGTTAAGGACTAGTTTGGTCAGCCTTGCACATTCTGAAGTGGCAAGTTTAAAACTTTTCAGCTATTTCTCTGCTATTCTCTCTCTCTCATGTATGGAGTGCTTACCTTCTTTGTATTATTCCATTTCTAAGAAAACTTCTTTGGCATTAACCTTCAAACTTTCTCTTAGGCAGGGTAAATCTATTTTTAGTGAAGATTTGTAATAGTCTTGTAAAATAGCATTGTATACAAATAGTGAGAAGGAGAAGTAGTTTTGGACTGGCAGTTGCTGCTGTTACTTACTAAGCTTTGCATCAGGCCTTAAGTCATTTACAGAACTTACTATCACTAAGTCAACCATCTAAATAATCAGCAAGCTCCTCATCACTGTTTAAATTTGGTAATCTGCAGGATTTTGGTAACTTTTTTTTTCTTTTTAAACCATGGGTTTTTAGTTACTAAGCTTAGTTTGACTCTAGGCCAGAAGTATGTACCACCTAATGAGAATCAATGGTCTAGCTTACTGACCATTAAACACCCTAGAGTTGCAGCTGCTTTTGGAAATATACTGTAGTGTTGAAAATGATTTTTTTTTTTTCTTTTCCAAATTTTATATTTAGAAGAATACATTTTACATTAATGTTGGAAGACTGAATAAACTTTAAATCTTAAACTTTGAATCATAATTATAAATTTTATAAACTTTACTTTAAAGTTAAGGATTTACTTAAGCACTGTGAATCAATACATAAAACAGGACTTCCCATTTTACTTGAATATTAGGATCAAAATTCTTCTTTCATACCAGAAACTAATACACAAATGAAAGTTTTGTTTTCTGTATTGGCTTTCAAATTGTCAGTTATACAGTGAAGTCTTTATAAACTCTATGAAAAAAAATTTAATGTACAACAGGGAAGCAGTTCCTGTGTAATGAAGAATTTGTTTCCAGCAGGATTTCCTCATATTTATTTCCAATCACTATTGTATTTTTATGAAATATTTTGTTTATTTAAAGCTGATTTGATCCCAAACCTTCAGATTCCTATTTTTGTATTATATGGCAAAATCATCATAATCTTTAAAAACTGACTTCAGGAATTTTAAAGGAAAGATAATGATCATTCTATAGAATATACTTTAAAGTATATTAAGATGGTTTTGAAAGGTGCACATAAAGTTTAAACATTCTTTATATTTTATTTCTAATCTGATGTTGATCTATTTCTTGAGAAATCTTTTTCTTTACTTGCCTAGGTTGAATTTTAAAATCCTAATTAACTTTTTTTTTCTTTCTTATATACTAAATTGAGGGAGTCAACCTAATCAATAGTAATAGCTTGAAATTCAAACATAATGGGAAGAACTAGGAGCAAACTTTGGATCAACTATCATGTAGTCATTAGTTCTATTACTCAGTGATCTCATACATTCTCCATAGACTCTTGTCTCTTGGTATATAGACATATGCTCTCTATTGGGTTTTCATTTTATTACCTCTCTCTTCCCACACACATCTCCGATTTATTTTAATCGGGTTCATCCTCTCTTTTGGGCATGTCATCCATTCAAACTTGTTTAAAAAGATGCAAACAAACTTTGTTTTTTATTTTTTTTCGGGGGGGGTCTACTTTTAATTTCTTCCTACTTTGATTTTGCCATTTGTTTTGTCTTTCATTTATTTTCACAAAAATACATGAAATAATTTTTTAAATGTTTTCCTTTTTATTTACTAAGTTTACTTTGTCTTGTTTCTAAAGAGAACAGGGAAAGAAACTCTTGGTTTATAACATACAGAGGCAAAACTTCAAAAATGTTAAAAATAAAATTAGTCAAAGTAGAATTATATAGAAACCTCCTAGGGTTTCTTCACTGGGTAAACAAACTACAGTACATTATAGTACCACTCAGCCACATAATTTTGTATCAAAGGTAGTTTAAGAATTGGAAAATACTGTATAAGATCATCAGGTACACTTCATCTGTTAGCAAAAAATGTATTAAACAACTTTTTTAGAATAAAGGTTGGGCACAAGGTACCTATCAATTTATGACAATTTTCTTATATTTGTAGATTTGGAAATCTTGATATATTTTATGGAGTAAATTTAAGAAAAATTGCAGTCTCTCCTGGGATAGAATTCCCATAAACACATTTGACTTATTGCCTCTGGGTAACAACTGATTAAACAATGATTTTTAAAAAAAATAAAAAATAAAAAAAAAACTCCTTCCAAATGGCCAGGTACTCTCTAATATTTTCTGTTCAAACTGGAAAACTGGTTTTGCTTATTCTGCTGCTTTCAAGTCATTTTGTATTTATGAAGAAAATGTCTTTGAATAAATCTGTTTAAAAAAAAAAAGAGAATTGGAGTAATACTGGTAATAAAAAGATCTTCAAAGTACTCTGCATTAATGGGAGAAAAGAATCTAGTGTATAGATGACAACAGAAGGACAACTAAGTTTCCATATTTATCACTATTCAATCACTTGTCTTTTTGTTTTTTGTTTTTTTTGAAAGTCTATAATAAGACTTTAGTTGAGAATTTTAAAAAATGAATGTTTCATAGGAAAATATATAATCATGATTCCTCTCCATTTCAACTCTTACATAACAAAAAATCACCCTTTCCCTTGTAATAATTCATGTGGATCTCATTTTTGTTCTATTCAAAACTAAAAATATCTGTAGGCATTGAAATATGAATGTTATCTCCAGTTAGCTTCGGGTTTTCTTTGTCAAAGTTGAATGCTTACTTTGTTAATAGCTTCTGGCTTTTAGATATCATTATTACTAAATGCAATTTGTTGTTAGAAGTTAGCTTTTTCCCATGGAGATTCTTCTATTGAAACAGTTGACTTTGACGTCAATAGACAAGGTTGTTGTGCTTGTTTCCACTGTTATAGGAACCAGAACACAGCAACTGTTTCTATTGTTATACTTCAGTGTTTTGGTTTCAACTTGTATTATTATTTCATTCACTCTTACATATTTGGTCAAGTAGGATCAAATGGTTTTAAGTAAACTCTATGTAGCTATTTATAAAACTGAATTTGTTTTCTCTCCTTTATTTTATTTTTTATTTTATTTAGACTGAGCAATTTTGTAATTTAAACCTACACAGAAAGGTCTTATTTACAATTTTAGATAATGACTTATCCAGTTACAAATTTATTTAAAGCAGCAATAATATCCTTTCTTTACAACTTGATTGATAATATTTCTTGTAAAAAATGTTCTCAACTTGTTTTGCTTGCAATGTTATAATTGTCAGACAGGAATAGCATATTCTTGAATATGATCAAAATGTATCAAAACTGAAACTTAAAATTTTTTAATTTCAATAAAGGTGTGTGCACAGCAGCTGAGCAACTTGTATAATAAAGTCATATCTTCACAAGTTAGTTCCAATTCGAAAAACATCATGCTGCCAATCTCTATACTTTTTGATTGGTAGTTTTGAAATGTAGGATTATGTTAATGCATATTCATCAAACCTAGCTAATACTCTTGGGAAAGGTATAAATCCAACTATTTTCCCTCCAGCTATGGATAAATAGTAGGGGCAGACTACTCTCTTTAACCTTGGTATAAGAGTCTAGGAGAAGGAAAACTGAATCAAACCAGTTGTTCTCTGCTTAAAAATTGATCTTGTATCACATCCTGCTCATAGTAGAGGGGTTGACTAAATACATACTCACCAGCCCCTTTCTCCCTAGTTTCATGCAACTTTTTCTTGTTTCCTAAACTAAAAGTGACTTTCTAGGATAAGATTCAAGTTTAGTCTGGCAGAATACCTCTTGAGGAGGCATATCATAAGTAACAATAGCCTGCAAGGAAAGCTAGCTTTTCATTCTCATATTTTTCATTTGAAATGGTTTCAACTCATGCATTGTAAAGTTAACTTCAGTGTTTAGAGAAAAAAATTGTTTCAAAGACATCTAAACAAAATGTGAAATTTTTTTTTTTTTTTTTTTTTTTTTTTTTTTTTTTTTTAACCCACTTTCAAAATAATTTTACTTGACTCAACTTTTCCCTTAATCATTTTTTTAAAGATTTTTTTTCTTATATCAGTAGTTAACAATCAGAAAACAGATTCATTACCTGGGGCTGGAAAAATATATTGACTACATCTCTGCATAGAGGTGACCCTGAATATGACACTAATCCATCTGATGGTGAGGCTCCACTTCTGGGGAATATGGAGTACCACTCTGCCATTACTCCCAGACCCACTTTGACTTGATGTAGTTATACCTGTTTAGGTACCATCTATGGGTCAAATAGAAATATTTAATTATGTGCTATACTTAAAACCATTTAACTGTACAAACAAATAAGCTCTGGTTCATTAAAAATATAACCTACAAGGTTTGATGTGCTATAAAACACAACCAACTAATCAAATTGCCCAGTTGGCTGGGGCTATAGAATAAGTAAGACCCCCCTCCCAATGAGTGTTCTGGATATGACTCTAAACAATCTGATGGTGAGGTTCCAGTGATGCTAGAGCTTTGGGGAATGCAGAGCACCCCTTTATTACTATTGCTCCCAGGTCTACTCTAGCCTGGCGTGGTAGCACCTGATAGGGTCCTATCTATGGGTCAAATAGAACTGCATACTTATGCTAAAACTGAATTGTTTGAATTAGAACTGTTTGACTAAACTGAATAGCATGAAATAGAAATGTTTTTGACAATTAAACCGTGTATTTACATTTATACTGTGTAAACTGAATTGTTTGAAATGAAACTGTTTTTGACATTGAAACTGTTCTTACACTAAATTGAATTGTTTAATATAGAACTATTTTGACATTTAAATGTGTAAACAAAATCTATACTGATACTAAACTGAATTAGCCAAATCAGAACTGTTCGACTAAACTGAATAGCTTCAAATAGAAATGTTTTTGACAAACTATGTACTTGTGCTAAACTGAATTATTTGAAAAAGAACTATTTGCATAAAAATGGATTTGGTGTTAAATAACCTACAACCCAACCAACCAACAACTAACCAAAAAAAAAAACTTCTCAAAGAGCCAAAAATTAGTTGAAATTGAAAGGGTTAAGTTTTTTAGATTAGTGCTGGGGGGGGGGTTCTTTCCTGAAATCTAGTCATCTATAATTTTGTATAAGGGGTATATAGACATTTACTAAGCTTAGTCAAGATTATTTTGATTATATTCAAAATAGGTTTTACCAGAAATTGACTAAAAAACTAACCATTTTTATATGAATTCCCTCCCTATCCCATCAGCCTTTTTTCTCAGGCCACTGCAGGGCCTTCTCAAAATCTTTAAGACATAAAAAGTAATGAGCCTTACCATTATAGTAGCTCATGTGTTGATTTGAATTCAGTTTTTCTTTTAGATGACTTACACTAGAGAGCCCAATCTGCTCTTCAATTTGAGCAGGATTCCTTTCTTTTCCCAAGGACCTTTTGCATGAAATTCAAATAACCTTGTTTGGAATTTGAACTTGGCTTATTCTGTTTTCTTCCTGGATAACCATTATATTACCTCTCTACTTAAAGAATCACATGTAAATGATTTAAAAGGAAACTGAATTTTTTTTTCTCTCAAATGAGAATGTGCTTGTAAACCTCCAAGAAAATGAAAGGATTAAGTTCAATTTGTGTATTGATTAAAAATCATTATCACTTAATTTCCAAATCCAATCCTCATACTATTTGTATAACTCTTTGCCAGATCTGAATTGCAGAAAGTAGTTCCTTTGTTGATCTAAAGTACCAAATTTGCAAATAAAATCTTTCAGTATTTTTGAAAAAATTTATTTTTATTTATTTATTTATTTATTTTTTTTTTTTTTTTTAACCAAAGTAATACATTTTAAATCATAGTGCGCTAGTTGATTTGAAGTTTAATATCACTATATGTAATTACAAATGCAATTATTGAACAATTTACTGATGTTAGGTTGAGTTGTTTTAGTTTAAATATAATTTATTCATGAATAATTTAACAATGTATTAATTTTAATCAATAGTATAAATGTTATTTTGAATCTCCTTAAGTAAAATTCAACTGATTTCACACTCGGTTTCCTACAAACATTTTCACCTGATCTTGAAAATTTTGTCATTTGAAGCATTTTAAATTGACATCACTTTGTACAAAGTCTGAATATGGTGGAGTAGAATAGACCAGCCTAAATCCAATATTTTTTTGTGTGTAATTCTTGCTGAATGTGACTTCGTATTTTTGTAGAAGTTTTTCCTATTGATGAGTGTGGGGCATTTCTTACATTTTCATACACATTACAACTGTTGAGAATATAAGTCTGTATCTAGTGTCTGCTATTTAAAAACTCAAAAGGAATTATACGGCAGTTATCCCAACATACAGTATAACTTTCTTCTGTGAAGCTCAGCCTTTTGGATAGGCTGTGGAGATTCAGCTTTGTCTTTTCTGCTGAACGTTGTCATAAAAGGTTGTTTTTTTTTTGTTTTTTTTTGTTTTGTTTTTTTTTTCTTTTTTGTCACCTGTAATGATATTCTTGAAACGGGTAATTTATCTGTCTTTAAAGAAGTATTGTTGCTATGGATATACAATCTTTATTCTTCTTACAAAGAGTAGGAGGAATCCAAATGTCCAGCTTGCTCACTTTTCCTATCTTTTTTTTCTAGTGGCAGCAGATTGTGGCTTTGGATGTGTTGAGGTCAAGTGCTAATTTTCAAGTATTTTTGCACAGATTGCATTCCACCAATTCTTTTTCTGGATTAATCTCTCAATGATGTATCACCAGAATGAAACTTTGAAAACCAGTTTCAGACTTGGTCAGTAATAATACCTTGACCACAAACATCACAAATTATCTTGTTTCTGTAGCCAATTCTTGTATTTTAGGGGCATGAGATCATAGACTTACGATGCACACTTTTTTCATTACTGAAATAAGAATGACCAATAAAGGCACTCTAATCAGGTATTTTCCCATTGCATTTAAAACATTGGAAGTTTGAAATATATGTAGTTACAACTTTCTTTTTAAAAATGGAAATTAATTATGACTCAATCCAATATCTCTTTTATGCCTTCAAAAAGACATTAATGTGTAAATCAATCATTTGCTTTCCTCTTATTAGTGGCCATAGTTAGTCAAGTGTATTTTAAATTCATTACTTCTAGACTAATTGGGCAGTTTTGCTTCTTATATGTAGATGACATTGTTGGATAGCATGTTCTTAATTTTTTAGCTGGGATTTTAGCTTTTTTTTTTTTTTTTTTTTTTTTTTTTTAATCGTATCATTTTATTTCTTTAGAACAAAGTTTTGTAGTTTTCAACTTTACAAGCTCATGCCTTTTTCTGTAAAGTTTGTGCTCAAATTTTTACTGACTCAGGATTATGTATTTTAGAGTAATATGGGTGGGGTATGAAAAAACAAAATTTAGACATTTTTAAGACTTTTTTAATAACATAACCAGTCAATGGATCTTTTTTTTCTTTTTTTTTTTATTACAAAGCAAATTTGCAAAAGAATCTTTGATGTTTAAGCTGGTATTTGTAATGCAGTAAGGCCAATTATATGAATTAAGGATAATCCTGCCCACCCCTATACACACGCACATTTTAAGTTACTAGTATAAAGTAAAGGTGTTTAAAGCTTTTAGAAATGCCATGTTCAAATAACTGAAAAATGTTCCTACCTGATGAAGGAATGAATGTAAAAATATCGTTCTTTCATGTTTATAATTAAATCACTATTTTTTTTTATATACAAAAAAAATGGATTTTTGTCAATTTTTGTATTTTCTTATAAAAATCTTAGTATATATGACCATGTCAAACTTGACCTAATCTTAATGAATGTCATTGTGCAAAGTATGCTATTGTGAGTGATCACAAGTTTGAATACATATGAAATACATTCTTATACTTAGCTTAAAATGTCCTGGAATTAATAATGCTAAAAACACCTATTTAAAATGTCTAAATTAGTCAGTGGACCTAAAGCATTTACACCTACTTAACGAGATTTTTTGAATTGTTAAATCCAGGTCTCACGCTTTATTTCTTTATCCTTATACATAAGTTGATGCTTTGTTACCTATTTTTAAAATGATACTGATACTTTATTTAGGTAGGAGTGAAAGTTTCTAATTAGCATTCATAGCTATCTTGATTATATTGAATTTGGATGATAAAAATTGATTTTTCAGCATGAATTGTGGATTGTAAAATTATTTAGTTAAAAGTTGGACTGGAAATTGCTTTATTTTCTAAGCATTTTAGGTATATTGCTTGAATAAAAAAAAACTTGTACTGTCATTTTTGCAAGATTGTGGGTACATGTGCAATTTTGGAGACTTTAATATTGGATAAAAATTTTAATAGAAATAGTTTTTGAAAAAATAATTTTACTTTGATCTATTTGATTATGGTTAGTATGCTTCCTAAAGTTTTAATGTCTGTTTGATTTCTCTCTTAGAAACCACAGTTGCTAGGAGCCCATCATGACTAGTTACAGATGGGCCATACCATCTGTCTGCTGCTACTACTTATTCAAGTCTTTCTCTGCAAGTGCATTTCAATTCCCAGACATCTTAGGGTGGTTCTAATTCAGCACTTGAATATTTTGGGATGTGGAATTTCTTGAAATAACCACTCTAGAATTAGCCATTGTTATAAAGTACATTTTGCAGTGCATGGAAAGTGTTGGGAGTGAAGACATTTTAAGTAACTGATGTACAAACAGAATTGATAAGAATTTTAAGGATTTTTTCTTATCTTATAAAAATTTTTTATAAAGTGGTCTCTTCTGTTCACTTCATTGGCAAAACATAATTTATCAAACTTGGAAATACTCTAATAACCTTCAATTTATAGATTGAATACAGGAAAACTTGTAAAACTCTTCAATGAATTTAAAGGAAGCCATTTTTCTTTCATTGAAATTTTAAAGTATTTTGATTGTAAGCAAAAAGCAGTTATTCAAAGTAGAAAATTTTTTGAAAATGGATGTCTTTTTGTAAAATAATTAAACAGACAACTAAAACTTGTCTTATTTTCATCATATTAAGGATTATTTTGAAACCTATTAAATGAAACCACATGTGTACCTGAAATTGAAACTATTAAGAGTTTTCTTGACCATTTATTCATTAAAGTTTTAAATGTTTAAGTTCTGAGATTGAGAGATTAATTTATGACTAATTTTATATTTAATGGTGCTTTTAATCAAAGGGGACCTTACTATACATGTTTTTGTTTTTTTTCGTTTTGTTTTTTTCCTCCCCTCACAAAATATTGCATCATTCAGGGTCTGTCAGCTACCTTTAAATTCGAGATTTAGCTCCATCAACTTCTGTTTATTATTTAAAAAGGATTTCAGACCATAGACAAAATCAAGTACAAAGGTAGCTGATGGCAATCTCAAAAATAGCCTTGCAGACTGTTTTGAAAAGTGTACAAGTGGTGCTAAAGTGTCTACTTTGAAAAAGATTGATACCATTTTCCTAGGTATTGATCTTGTATTATGCCTATTTTTGATGACTCCCTCCCCCTTACCAAACTTTTTCATGAAGATGGGAGAAATGGATTTTATATTGTCTTCAGGTATCTTGGAGTTAAACGAAAGGAGTTTTAATGATGTATTAAATGTCAATGGGATTTTTTTTTTTCTTTACCTGAACCAAACTTTTACCTCAGACATTTTATAACTCTAGTACAAAGTTTGGTACAAAGCCATAACAGTAAGGATGGTGGGGTATCCTGAATATCATTCTGTACATTATAATGGGTTTGCTAGACTAACTTGTTAACTATCACTCAATAACAGGTGCTTTTGCATGTGATTAACATTGTACCAATCATCATCGCTTGCATCACTTGAGATCTTCTGACCAAGGCTTCTCCCCCCGCCCCCGTACAGACCTGAAGATATTTTTGGCATTTGTAAAGAAAAGTTCTTATAAATAGATGCCAACACGAGTAATTTAACAAAAAGAAAAAAGGTTCTATTATATAAAGATATTTCCCCTTTGAAAGGTTCTTGTCCATTAAATTTTTTTCCTTTCCAAATGAGCACAAGTCTTTACAATAGCTTTTGCCTTTGCAACTCAATTTCTGCAAGATAGAACTCTTGTGTGCCCTCAATATTTCTTTTGCCCAGTAGGCTAGGGCTGTAGAATACACCGACTGCTTCTCTGCAGAGGGGTAAGACCCCCCCCCCAAAGAGTGTCCTGGATATGACACTAAACAATCTGATGGTGAGGTTCCAGCAATGCTGGAGCTTTGGGGAATACGGAGTACCCCTTTATTGCCATCGCTCCCAGGTCCACTCTGGCCCGGAGTGGTAGCACCTGATAAGGGTCCTATCTATGGGTTAAATAGAACTATATACCATGCTTCTTTCACTTTACTGATTTTTGCATTTAAACTGCCTATTTGTTAAACTGAATTGTTTAAAATAGAACTGTTTTGACGTCTAAACTGTACTTATGCTGAACTGAATTATCTGAAATAAAACTTTGACATTTAACTCTGTGTATTGCCCAGTCGGTTGGGGCTGTAGAATAGACTGACTGCACCTCTGCAGAGGGGTAAGACCCCCCCCCCAACGAGTGTCCTGGATATGACACTAAACAATCTGATGGTGAGGTTCCAGCAGTGCTGGAGCTTTGGAGAACACGGAGTACCCCTTCATTACCATCGCTCCCTGGTCCACTCTGGCCCCGGAGTGGTAGCACCTGATAGGGCCCTATCTATGGGTTAAATAGAACTAACAGCATTCTTATGCTAAACTGAATTGTTTGAGTAAACTGAATAGCGTAATTGTTTTTTACAATTAAACCATACTTACATTTGAACTGCGTGCTTATGCTTAACTGAAATATTTGAAATAGAACTGTTTTTCGACATTAAAATTGTATTTACACTTAACTGAATTGTTACATATAACTTCTTGAATAGTTTGAAATAAATGTTTTTGACAAACTGTGTACTAATGCTAAACTGAATTGTTTTAAATAGAACAGATTATTTACATAAAAATGGATTTGGCGTTAAATAACCTACAACGGTTGATATGCCATAAAACCCACCAAACCGAAACTAATGTGAAATCCCTATTGTTACATAGAAACTCTTGTAATAATTTAACTGTGTGCAAACAAATGAGGAAAAGTAAATGGAATGATTTATGCTACCTGCATATTTATGCCAAACAGAATCATTTCTTATGCTAAACTGAGTGATTTGAAATAGAACTGTTTTTTGACATTGAAACTGTGCTTATACTAAACTGAATCGTTATATAACTGCTTGACTAAACTGAATTGTTTGAAATAGAAATGTTTTTGACAAACTGTGTACTCATGGTAAACTGACGTGTTTGAAATAGAACTGATCAGTTATATAAAAATGGATTTGGCATTAAATAACCTAAAAAGGTTGACATGCCATAAAACCCAATGAACCAAACCATCAATATTTCTTGCAATGCAGTCTGGATTTTTAACGTAAATTCTGAAAATCTGAGGTCAGTGGAATTTAACAAGGGTCAGCTGAAAAGTTCTTTGGCTAACCAATACACTCATGGAATGTTACTAAGTGAGGTTTATTTTTCACTAGACCTCCTTACAGTTTACACTTCTTCCATTTGGTGTTGCAGTGTTCCCATTAGTGAAAAAATTTAGCAGCAGAAGCAGATATGACATATGAACTTTTCAGCCTGTCCTCATAATTACTGAAATGCATTCTAAATGATTTTAAAATATAAAACTTTGTATTATCAATTTTAGAATCTGAGTTGATATTGACTTAATTTGGTATAACTCCTAATAGATCATTTCTCTCCGTTCATACAATTTAGTGACTTTTTTTTTCTACTGATTTGTACATTCTCCAAGTAATAGTAACATCTTGTTCATCATAATTCATTCTTAAAAAATGAAATAAAGTTTCCTGATAGGTCTACATACTCCCCTACTAATTAATAGACCATTGGCCTAATGAGTAGAGTGTTTGCCAATGGTCTGGGAGACCGGGGTTCAATCCCAAGTAGTCATACCAGACTCGAAAAATGGTACTTGATGCCACCTTGCTTAACACTCAGCATTATAAGGTACAGATCAAGAGTAAAGCAGAGAAATCAAGAGAAAGGAGTTGCACCCTTTCATGCACCTCCAGTGTAGTAGCTATTGAAAAGGGAGCCTTCAGGTTACCCTTGACTGCAGTCGCCAACTTATTTAATTTAATAGTATTTTTAAGAGTTGATATATAAAAGATGACTACTCACTGAGTTTCGACCAGTTCCATTTCTTCTATGGTGAAATCATTTTATAGATATCTTGTACTTTTTATTCTTGTTTTTGCATTTTAGTTAAATCTTAATTTTGTTTCAACTGAGTGATATGTATACCATATGAAACCCATTCAATTGTAACAAGTACGTTCAGTTGCTTTGGATCTGATTAGTGCATGAATTTGGCCTGTATTTTTCTGTTCATGCTCCCGACAAAAAAATTTTTGAATGTTGGATTTTCTCTTTCTCTCTCTCTCTCTCTCAAGCAGATCCTCTCCACTTAGATTACCACAAAACATCTCTTCTCTCCACACTTAAGCAATCATCTGCCATCTTAAGCCAAATATGAGTAGACATCAATATTTACTTGTCTTTTTAATTGATTTCCTCTTAATAAAAGAAACTAATCTCAAATACTGGTTGCTTTTAAGATTTTTTTCTTTTGTTTTATTGAAAAGTACTCGTTGAAGAAATCATTTTGAAGTGTTGTGGTCTCATCTCAAATTGTTTTGAAGTAATTTGAATCAAAGTAGTCAGACTAGCTTCATGCCCATCACTACTTAAATGGGTCATATTTACAATCACAAATTCAATAGTGGCTTTTAGAGTCAACTTTTTTTTTTCTTTTAAAGAGGACAAATCAGATCTTTTTAAAATTTTTAATTATCATTAAATATGGTATAATGATCTGTTAGATTTGTAATAACCATGAATCTGTCTGGATCACTGACTGGAGAAAGCTATACAAAAGCTTAGTAGTTTCCCATGCAACAAGTTTTCCTTTTAAACATTATTTTTGTCCAAAGACAAATGCTAATACAGCTTGTTACTGATATCATCAAAAGAGTTCCCAGAACAAAGCTTAGGACACTGTCAGTCTGCTTTCCCTGAAGCTCTAGTCCATGGTTTTAAAGTGCTATTTTTCTCATAGACTGGTTCCCTACCCACTATGGCTAGTCTGCTATACTATTTTACCTATAGCTGGAGAATTATTAAATAGTTTGTAATATTTGCCAGCCTGATGAAATTTGAGGTTTGTTTTAGAATTATGCTAATATGTAAATCTGCCAAAAATATTCCTACAAATTTGATTAGTCTGAACATTTCATATTTTGAAGGCCTTGAAAATTTACCCACACACACACAGGGTACTGTGTGTGTGTGTGTGTGTGTGTGTGTGTGTGTGTGTGTGTGTGTGTGTGTTTTGGACAGTGTCTCCTCGTTGTTTAAGATGGGTCTTTAAAAAAAAAAAACTTTCAACCATAAAGATGATTTTGTCAGTATATACATTCTGGAGAAATTTTTCTTCATTTTAATCTCTTTTGCAATAATTCCAATATTTGGCTATTACTGATAATCCATCTGGATGTGATTCCTACTAAAAACTGATATTCGTAATAATCAATTCCTAGAAGGTAATGATTCTACATATTCGCGTTTTAAATCTTGTCAAAAAATTCTCTTTAGAAAAATGAACGGGAAACGCACACACAAAAGCCACAAACAATTTGATTCTGATGATTTCAAAATTGATTGTCGTCTATGATTAATGCCACCCCCACTCTAACTCTTATTTTGACTCTGCCCGTTTGTTTAGAGGTCGGGGTGTTGGTATGTGGGTGGGTAAGCGATTAAACAATTCACACTTCTACTCTGCTAACCTACTTTTTCTATTTTTCTTCACTGATTTTTTTTTTTTTTTACCTTAGCACCTAGTTTCCTAAAAAAAAAGTGAAGTAATGTCTTTCTGTCTGCCTGCCTGCCTCCCTCGATGTTGGGCTGTGAAGAAAGTTTCATGTCGAATAACCAACACTGATTCATCCGCCATAGCAGCAGCAACGGTAGCGTCCTCCTCCACCTTCCATTGGCTTTTTTCTCTCACTTTTCCATTGCCATTGAGCAACTAAAATAAAAAGGGAGGAGAATTTAAGCCGACCGATTCTTCGTTTCTCTACTATTCTGCCAGTAAACGTAATATTGCTTCTCATCTATCCAATGGTCTTTCTAATCCTCCGGAAATATTAACTCCACATTCTCCACTTGTTTTCTGAGTATGTTGCGACACGTTAAAGTGGTCTCAAATAGCGAGTGCTTGGCGCGTGCTCGTGTATATGGGCTTCTTATAGAATACAAGAACCAATCTTTAATCGCTGTCTACCTAGCAGTAATCGCCTTTATTTAGAATTCAGACGAAAAAAATTCTCTTTAAAAGAAAACAAACTAAATTCTGTTTATTAATAATCGAAAAAAGTCTTAAGTGATGTAACTCTGTTCCCATAGAAAACAGTTGGAATTCTAATGAGGCCCGTGCAGTAATGTAGATTCGGGGCATGACTGGTGACAAAAGAACTTCCTTGTTCATTCAGCACAACAAAAAAAACTATATGCGTTCAAAATTTCGATTTTTTTTTAGAAAATCGATATGCCAAATATGTTGAACTACGGAATTAATTTTTTTGGAATAGCATATACATTTCAGTTCCCTTTGGATAAAGGTTTTCGAAAACCTTGCCTTCTACACTTTCTCCATTGTACTGTCATGAAATGATAACATTAAAAATCATTTACCAAATTCTATACAATCACTAAACACGTCTACTCAAATTAAAGATTTAAGCCGACCTATCCTAGTTTTAAGAGTAAAAATTCTTAAGGTTTGATTCTTAAATACCTGTGTTTATTAATTAAATTTAGCTTTGGGGTGGTTTTAACATTCATTTACTAGTAAAATCTAAATTGGCAAACATAAACAACTTGGTATTTCATGATTGTTTCAAGGTTTGTAAATAACAAATATTGTCCTAAAGACTAAATCAATAGATGTCTATTTTTTAAAATATTCTGGTTCAAAGAAATTGTTTGGCATTATTCCCAATGTCCTCGCAAATATTTCTTATAATAACCATATTTTGTTTTTAATGATGGATATATGATTTTTACAAATGTCCAGTTTACTACTGAGTTCTTTCTTTTTAAGATTATGAAAATAAGTTACACTAATCTGACATTCTTTTCTTGTCCTTTTGATTTCTCTTCGTCATCAGAACCACTCCTGTCATTATTTTTCAAATACGTATTTTCATTCATTCATTTACAATGTTTTAATTTCTATAGAATTCTTTTTTATTGCTCTCCTATTTTCTTGAGCCTCTCTTAAGTTTCTTTGCAAATGAATGTAATTTTTCACTTGATTGAAAAAATGTGACGCTAATGTAATGGTCCTCGAAAGAATTCGTGACATTTGTTATTTAGTTCAACAAATACGGGTGTTAGACCGGCTCTTCTACTTTAACTGCAGCTGGATTCAATTAAGTAGCAACAAATAATTGGGTCATAAGGTAGGTAGATTTGTTTTTTTGGGGGGGGGTATTTTATTTTTTTTTTATTTTAAGCAAATATTGAAATAATGTAAGGATGATGTACATTAAATGTTGATTGTGCAGAGTCAAATCAAAGTCATTTGAATTATAAAGTATTTTTTTTTTAACTGATCATTAATTCATATTCAACTTTTCATCTAAATTTGTGCACAGATGAAAACAAACTTGCGTGTCCTGTAGGTGGTGCCTACAATACATCGACTGCATTCCCATGCAAAGGGATTAGACATCATCCTCCCAACCAAAAAAAAGCAGAAGTCCTGTGTATGACACTAATCGGCATCCCGTGGTAAGGCTCTACTTGTATGGAGTCACCTCTTCGTTGATATTCTTAGGTCCAGTGATACAAAATTGTATTTTTTGAGGTACCATCTACGGGGTAAATAGATTCATGTGAAAATGATTAATATTAGATAGAAATACTTAAAAACTATATAATTGTATGCAAATATAATTATTAAATAGGAATTGTTGATTGAAATCATAATTGCAACAACAAAAAAGACCGACTTCGGCAAATAATAATCCAAGGGTTGTAACATGACGTCAAACTAACCAACCGAAGAACGGTTTAACGGAATTATAAACGCACTTTTTCTCGTTTTTAACACATCTAATTTCTGTTTTAATTAAACTACCTGTTATATTAATGGCTTCTAAATCCAGGATACTTTTTAGTTATTTACTACACGGGCAGATTAGGATAGGAAGATTATTATACAATTCTTCTGGATGTCATGCCAACTCGAAAATCAATATTCAAAAATTGGACTTATCCTTTTTAGCTAAAGTAACATAAGTGTGACCTCTGACCTGTTTTAAGCCTACTTGATACAAACCACTAGCAGACGTTAAAAGTGCTCCTTCCTCCTATATTAACACAATTTGATTTATCAGCTATGAAGGTAGATATTTTGCATTCTTTATTTTTGTAATGTTTTCATTGATAAAATCATGTTGAGGAGTCGGGATCCTTTGGTGCCATGAAACCATTAGAGAGGTGAATACCTCTCTAATGGTTTCATGGGTCTTTTTCTTTTTATAGTCATCTTATCTCCATCTCATGACTATGGATTTTAGGAGCTTAGAAGTGTCCAGTTCCTGGTTTTGAATTAAAGAGTAGTTCATCTCTTAGTCTGTTTGCAAGCCAATGATAGTGTCCTCTCTACTATTTTACTCCTGTGTCCCACATCTCTATTTCTTTAGTGAACGCCAAGTCGCGGCTGGAATTAAAACTAAGCTCATATGTTCAGTTTTTATAGCCACTTGTACATTCAATAGTAGCCGGCATTCAACTCGAGTTGTGCATTGCATCCACATTGTTTTAAAACGAACTTTACTTGGGAAATTTAGAATGAGGGACAAATAAAGATATTAGCTGCTTTTTTTTTTTTTTTTTTTTTTTTTTTTTTTTTTTTTTTTTAAGTGTCCATTGGCAGTCTGAATAGTTACGATGAAAATCAACTAAAATTAAGATGAAAGAAAAATACTTGTCAAATATTTAACAAGGTTTGAGCCAATCAAAAGTTGAGTTTGTATTTTTTTAATTTTTATTTATTTTATTCAATTTTTTTTTTTTTTTTTTTTTTTTTTTTGTATGATTAAAACTTTATTTGTACGCTATTTGAATTTGTTTTTTAAACTATAACCGTTATTTTTTCCCTGAATGTTTCAATCTCTTCGAATTTCAGCTGACGGACATCAAAATTATCTTAAATATTTAAGTTTAGTATTGTGGAGAGGAAAACAAGGGAAAGAGATACGAACAACGTGGGCCTTTTGTATTCTAACAAATCACAACCCCCTGACTCTCTGTCTCTCTCCATCCATCTATATATATATATATATATATATATATATATATATGGGAGTTATCAAATTTTAATGAAATTTTCAGTGTTTATTAATTGATGAATTTTATAATTCATCAGTTATTTCATTAAAAAAAAAAAACTTGCTGAAATGTTTCTAGTCACTCAACTTTACCCTTCCGTTTGGGCGCTATTTAATCGGTAGGGGTATATGATATTGCATTATATATATATATATATATATATATATATATATATAAACAAAAGTCTGAAGGTGAATGGATTTTTTTTTTGTTTTGAGAGCTATGAAATATAAAAAAATATTTTCATCTAGACTATAAGGCAAATAATTCTGTTTTTTTTTTCTGTTTTTTAAAAAAAAAGAGGATCTTAAGATTGAATTAAATTTTGACTTCTCTAATCACGGGCTTAATCTAAACATTGAATAAAGAATACTTTTTACTAATCGAAAAATATAAATTCTAAAACACGTCTCCGCTTCTTGCTTCTTTTTTTTTTTTTTTTTTTTTTTTTTTTTTTTTTTTTTTTACATTTAAGATAAATGTTGGCCGGAAAAAGTATGGCAACCTACAGTAACACTCATTTAAGCAATTTCCATTTTGGCCCTTGTATTCTGATTGAATATTTAGGTAAAAATGTAAGGAAAAAGCAAAATTTTTTTTATTGGTGAGAACTACTGTTTTAGGACCAGTCGGCTGGGGCTGTAGAATACATCGACTGCATCTCTGCAGAGGAGTAAGACACCCCACCACGAGTGTCCTGGATATGACACTAAACAATCTGATGGTGACGTTCCAGTGATACTGGTGCTTTAGGGAATACGGAGCACCCCTTCATTGCCATTGCTCCCAGGTCCACTCTGGCCCAGAATGGTAGCACCTGATAGGGCCCTATCTATGGGTTAAATAGAACTAACTGCATACTTATGCTAAACTGAATAGTTTGAAATAGAAATGTTTTGACAATTAAACTGTACTT
Source organism: Sepioteuthis lessoniana (assembly GCA_963585895.1). NCBI lineage: Eukaryota > Metazoa > Mollusca > Cephalopoda > Myopsida > Loliginidae > Sepioteuthis > Sepioteuthis lessoniana. Next base: position 26,429 of record CAUZXS010001560.1, read on the forward strand.
AGATTTAAACTACGTGCTTATGCTAAACTGAATTCTTTGATATGGAACTGTTTTTGACATTGAAACTGTACTTACACTAAACTAAATTGTTTAATATAGGGCTGTTTTGACATTTAACTATGTGTTAACAAAATCTGTACTTATGCTAAACTGAATTAGCTGAATTAGAGCTGTTTGAATAAACTGAATAGCTTGAAATAGAAAAGTTTTTGACAATTAAACGGTGTACTCATGCTAAAATGGATTGTTTGAAATAGAACTATTTTCATAAAAATGAATTTGGCGCTAAATAACCTACAAAGGTTGAAATGCCATAAAACCAAACCATCCAACCAACCACCAAACCAGTATTGTTTTCACTGTTTGTAATCATAGATTGAGTTTTCTTGTACATTTAAAAATCCTGTTAACGTGTCTATTTTCCTTAAACTATTGCTAATACGATTTTCTATATCTAAAAATGTTGAGGGGTTTGTCGTTGACATTTCTAGCCTTCCGTAATGGACAATTTTTGGCGGCTAACTAAAGCGCACCTGAATAGCTATTTGCTTAGTGACGAACAAAATGTTTATCATTTAATGTCAACCTACCGTTGTTTTTAAAGACTATATTAAATGATAAGTTATCAACGTGTAAGTAACATTTTTACATAAATCTGTTTTTAAGATTTTAATTACTTAATTACGTAACCGAGTCGGTTAAGGTCGTCACTTTTTTTTTTTTTTTTTTTTTTTTTTTTTTTGAGAATTTGTGTCTTTTTAAAATGTATTATAAATTAATTAGATATGTAATATTATCTTGTAATGTGGATAATTATCATGTTATATCTTTCAAATAAAACTAAAATTTAGCCTAAAATTAATTCGTTTTAACAGAAAAAAGAGCGAAAAATTGTGTCATTAAAGAACGTATTTACTCCTCGTAAAGAAAAATTGACAATTATCACTTTAGTATGAGCAACGATTCAATCCATCAATTTAAATTTGGTTATGATTCTCCCCCTCCAGCAATGAAATCATTTTAGTCAAGGCTTTTTTTTTTTTTTTTTTTTTTTTTGTATGAATGCGAGCTCCTTCGTAGCAGGCGGTAGAAAAAATATCTTCGAATGGCACTTGACTGAGAAACGATCTACTTTCAAGGGGTCATTACCCTTAGCCTGCACTTTCCCATTACACTTAAAGGAATAATCATGGTCAATTCCCTGAAGCTTTCTAAAAGGGAAATGCCGAGGAAATTAAACATTTTTTTTCTCTCTACCCACTATCCGCTTATAAGTGTAAGGGTCTCCCACTTTAAACTTGACCTTGTATTTGCCCTCGTGAGGAGGCGAATATATACTGTTTCATAGCTGATCTAGTTATCTATTTCATACTATTAAGTGATCAGTGTTTGGGGCCTAGGTAAAAAGAAAATTGGGTAAAAGAAAAAAAAGAAAATTACAACATTCCTCACCTCACTTGAAGGATTAACGTAACATGATCTTTCTCTGTCCTATTTCCTCCTATTTGGCCTTGTACAAAAAATTACGTTTGATCAAATACACTTAGTGATGGTTTTTGAGCATGTTTTCTCTTCCTTCTTCAGCCTAGAAGGAAAATTGTTTTCAAACCGAGGAATGTTTTTAAAACACATGTGCTTAGATAACTATTTTGTTACAAGAGATTAAATCTTATCCGCACCATTCAATTGTGGAGGCTTAATACTTTAAAAAGCTTTAATCGGTCTCGTCTTATGTCACATCTTTATTTTCTTCTTTTTTTTTTTTTTTTTTTTTTTTGCCAACGCTTCGAGCCTTTTTTTTTTTTTTTTTTTTTGCCAACGCTTCAAGCCTTTTTTTTTTTTTTTTTTTTTTTTTTTTTTTTTTTTTTTTTTTTTAATTCATTGAAGGTTATGTAATGTCTGTTCATATTGTTCCCTCCAACCACTGCTATCTCTGACCGATGCGCATCCCTGTCATCAAAGTGTCTCCTACTCGGGTCCCAAAAGTTTTATTGTTCAGAACAATCTTCCTCATAATCCGTTTTTAATCATCTTCGGCTGCATTTTTCTGTCTTGGTTACTTACCTACTCTTGATAATCTTTTTTATTTATTTTTTTTTTTAACCTGTCGATAAAAGATTTTTTAAATTTATTCAGCTTCACTAAAATTGCTAACTTAAGTAAACGATATAATTTTTGGTAGCGGAAGGAGTGCAAACTAGTTACGTTGTCATAAATAATTCAAGTTTGTGTTGAGCCGGGCAAGATGAGAACAATTTCAACCCAAAATTAAGTCCATTTTTCTTCGATATTATTTTCTGCGAATCAACCAACTTTAACTTTTACCGTTCTTTACACTATAAAACAAGAATTAAGTCTCTGCTTTTGCTCCAGACTAAATCCTCATTACAAAAATGTCACATTTAGCGAATTTTTTTGACTTGAACATTTTGTGTATTGTGGTAAATTCCGGTCCAATCGTCCTAATTCTAGATTTTAAAGAAGGGATATAACAGGGTAATGATTATTTTCGAATCCGTCACTCTTTCTTTCCGAGAAGCCTCAATATCATGAATGGGTTTGAGATTGTTTAGTTCCAGGAATAAAAGTAAAGTTTTTACTAAAAACGCTTCCCTCCTAACATTTAAGCTGCTGACACTAATGATATAGCATTTAAATAAAACTTTAGTTATCAAAGTACTGCTCTTTCTTATCTCCCCCACCTCCCAAAAAAAGTGGGGGGACGAAAACTTGTAAGTCTTGGGGTTTGTTTGTTTTTCTTTTTTCTTTTTTTTTTCTTTATGAAAATATATTGATCCTATTGAGAATTTAAGATGTTTTGAGTCTTTGATAAAATATCAAATTTGATTATTTTTATGAACTATGAACGACAATTAGGACAACAGGTTTGGGTTATGATAAATGTGTTTTAGAATAAACTTGTAGGCTGAGAACTTCTAAAACGCTAGTAGTCTGTTTTCTTGCGAGTTTCACCTTGCCAACCAAGTCAGTCAGTCCCTCCTCCAATCTTAAGTGTTGTCTGACCTATATTTCTTCATATGTAGGTCTACCTCCACATACTGCTATTTTTTACTTTTTCTAACAGGTACACAACTACTACACTTAGGAATTATACACACAAGGCATAGTAGGGCTATTTCATTTGTAGCATTTTACTTTCTCTCTTTCTCTAATCAAATGTAATATTAAACTGGAAATCTTGAGTTAAAGAAAAATTTTGATTAAATTTGATTTTATTTCTTTTTCTCTACGGTCGAAGGCGCACCTTGCCTATTTTGTCTTCATTTTTGAGGTGGGAGAGGAGATATCATCTTTGCTTATATAACTTCTCAATAGGTGTGCGCTGCACATACATCAACGACGCAATTATCCCTCCTCACTTATTCATTTGGTTGGGTGGGAGAATCTTATTTTGAGCTCCTCTCCACCTTTCATATACACTTTAAGAGCATATTAAACAATACGTGGGAAGAGAAGAAATTTTAGAAATAAGGTAGATTGAAACAAAAATTTAATTTCCTTTTAAATATAAGTAATTTCTTATCCAATCTATTTAGGCCTTGTCTAACTTTTTAAGACAATAACATAGATATGACTTTGTTTTTGACCATGACCATACTTGCTTTTTTCCATCTTACTGTATAAACCTATATCTTTGATTTAGTGGATTTTTGAAGCTTACAGTTGCTCCTTGTCTTTAATTCAACTGTTTGTGTTAAAAAAAAAATTGTTTTAATCGACCCCTCATTTTGTGCTTTAAAATTAGGACTTCAAAATTAGCCCTATACACGTATGTAAGTATTTACAATTCAGTTTCTCGTTTAAAAAAAAATCTAAAACATTTCTCTACCTTTTCATATAGCTCAAATGCGCAGCTTAAATACAGAAGAAAGTTACATGTGGATAGAAAGATTGGTACAATACTTGTGAAATCTAATTTTCTTCTATATTTAATCACCGACACTAACTTATGTAATTTTCAGTCACGATTAAGTTCGCACTTTCAGTGTTGTTGCGTTGCATTGGGTTTGACTTCATTGCCTCCCTGAAAGTGGGAGGATAATTCAACTCATGACATTCTAGATGGGATATGTGAAAATAGAAGTAGCGAGATAATGCCTTTAAGATAAAAGTTAGGAAAGGAAGATACTAGCTATTATACTGTTCCTCTGATTTATTGGATGCTTCTTCAATTTCTATTTCCCAAAAAATAGTTGAATACTAAAATCGTGTTACCGAAGAGAGAAGATCTTGTCATACAACCCTTTATTTTTTTGCTGTTTTAATCTAATATTTTAACTATAATCAACTTGGGTAGCAGTTCCAGATTTTTAAGCTATAAACTTCAGTTAATTTTTGTAAATGAAGAAATTTATTTTTATTTTATGTAAATTTGGTTTGTGATGTAAGGTGATAAGACAATTATACGTCCATCTTTCTTTCTTGTGTTTTTTCAGTTGCTATATATACAGTCCCATAATTCTAGTTATCAATGTACTTAGCCTATTAAGCGTCCTGTCAGTTGAGGTTGTAGAATACGCTGACTGCACTTCGGCGGAGAGGTAAGACCTCCACCTCCAACAAGGCCACCTGTTATGCTTTAGGATGGAATCCTGGTCATTGAGCTATTCTTGGCTCAGCACCACCACTTTGGCCTTTACTGGGCTAGGTGGGTGGTCAGAGAGGCCCAATCAGATCAAACCCTATCATCTTTTAGTCCCGACCTTATTATTCAATCTGCACTTACTGCAAAATCCCAAACCTTTTTATCTTATAAGAGCTAGATGGCTGAGGGTCAATTGCATTGAGGGAATAAGACTTTGGCCACTGTTAAATTGCACAGCAATAAGTATTGTCGACCGAAAGCCTGAAATTGGCTGGGGCTTGAAATCATACTCCCAGCTAGAGTAGTAATTTACAAAGTTTTTTGCTTTGATGTGGCACAAGGCCGAATGAATGAGACTCCCAGCTAGAGTATACGAGTAGTGTATTCCCCTTGGTAAATTCTCAACACTAGTTGGACTCAGCACAGGACCAGCAAAGAATAAACACTATGCAAGATTCATTGTACTTGAATCTTTGGAAGCAACCTGCCTAGCCAAATTATCTATCTTTTAATAGATAAGATTATTTCAAGCAAAATGACCCCACAAAGTGTTAAAAAAACAAATGGAAATTTGCTCATGGCAGTGGACAGCCAGAGACATGCCAAAAACATCCTCTAAATGAAGACTTTCTACACTATGAAATGCAAGTGTTAAGTTGCTCATGTGAGCAACTTAACACTTCAAAAGGAGCTAGCCTTGGCTACATCAAAAGAAATAAGAGCAGCCTTGGGAAAGCAAGGAGTCACAGATTACAAAAGAATAACCATCAGAAAAGATGGAAAGAAATTCAAATATTTACATATATATATATTTTCATCTACTTATAATACCTAAAGAAATAATAATGATAATAATAATATCTCAAGAGAGTGGAACAATACATCCCTGCACCCTTGAGGTACTTTAAATATCAAAGTTATGACCACCACTAGGATGTCAGGCATGTGAAAGGTGTGGTTAAAAAGACTCTAACCACCAGAGGAAGATTGGACATTTAGTTTCATTTGGATAAACTGTCAAGAAAACCATTTCACTTTCTCAAGATCTTTTGACATATACAAAAGAGAAAGAAATACTTATAAATGAAACATGACTTTTTCTTTCCTTTTTTTTTTTTTTTTTTTTTTTTTTAAGCTAGAAAGATAGTAGGGTTCTATGGGGGAGAGAACACTTATGCCTTTGTAGCATGGGGAATGAACCCAATCAGAATCGCCAATCAACCAGACAATTACCGAGCTCTTGTTGAAGTTAATCCAAATGAAACCAAATGATTGGTCAAAGTCTCAGGAGCAATTGAAAAACTACACTTGGCCAAAATCATCATACAGAAGCACAAACTCAAGTAAAAGAACTTGCAACAAAGAAGAAAAAAAACAATCTAATGAAATAATCCAAGGATAAACGTACACAAAATCTACTGCTCAAACACAAACCACTCCTCCAAAAAATACAAGACCTACTACAAAGCAAATCTCATATAGATCTCTAATCTGTTCATCAAGACAGACTAAAGGACTTGCCTTCCAAAAAAAAACAAATCAATCTAGAAAAACCCATATCAACACCAAAGTGAATAATAAAAGACCAGGAAACGTATTCAAACTGCCCTCAGCCAAACTTGACAGACCCCTTATCAAGAAAAAACACCAAAAAGAAATAATAAACAATGCAATGCCCAGGGTCAACCAAATCCCTAAATAGATCCTATAGTATAGAAAGTATCGATAGTGAAACTGACAACATAATTGCAAAATTCAATCAAGAAGAACTATAAAATATGAGGATCATTAAATAAGTTTCCAGACTTTTTTTCATATGGGCACTTTTGATAGTACACAAATGAAACTCTATTCCCCTTCGAAGTAATCTCTTCTGGCTGCAATGCACTTGTACTGTTCCAACAACTTCTGGAAGGCCCCATGCAAGTCCTCTTGTGTGAGCATGTCAATGACCTTCGTCACAGCCTCTTTCATCTCCTCGATTGTCTCATAACGACAGCCTCTGAGCTTAGGGAATAAGCAAGTCACAGGGAGCAAGGTCTGGACTTTAGGGAGGCTGAGGAACTGTCCTGATGCCCATCTTGGTCAAATAGTCTATGACAAGGATGGAGTTGTGGACTGGTCCATTGTCCTGTTGGAAATGCCACTGACCCGATTTGAAGAGTGCTGGCCTCTTCTGACGGAATCTCTTCCTGAACTCCCTTAAAACCTCAACATAATAACCCTAACCCTAACCCAATCAACTCTGATGAATTGACATCCTTACTCCTCCCACACCTCTCATCATCCCTCACAGACTCCCTGCCTTCCTTGAATCTCTTATGCCACTCAAAAACTGATGCTCGATTCATACAAGATGCTCCAAAAGCAGTCTGAAGCATTCCACACGTTTCTGTGGCATTTTTTCCAAGTTTAAAACAGAATTTTATTGCATATCGTTCTTCTAAAGTGTCAGATTGCATTTTTGAAATTCACCAGCTGTGACAATCAGGCTTTAGTAGGGTGTATTCCAATTGCTGCTGTAGCTGTTCATTTGAACCTGAAATCATAAAAATTGGTCAGTTATCTCATAAGATGTATAGCAATAACATACTGAATTTTCAAGAGTCTACGACAATTTTAAATGCCTGTACAAAAAAATCTGAAAACTTATTGAATGCACCATGTATATCTGAAAGCAATCAGATTTGACAGAAATATAAATATATAACTTTTTTCTTTAGTAGCAAAAGAAAATTTATGAATAAATATTAATGCTATACTTAAAACCGTTTAACTGTATTCAAACAAAGGAGTTCTCTTTAAGAGTTACCTACAAACCATTAACTTAAAAATCATATGTATTACTTTGTCTTATATATGGCACTAAACTTTGATGGTGAGGTTCCATTTAACTGTTGATATTTGTGTTATATAGCAATACTTAAATACATTTAATTGAAAATCAATGAATAATGTTGACTTGAATAATTAGCATTGAATAGCAATATTTTAACTGCATATAAAATTTGCATTATTGGTATTACATCGCAATACATAGAACCATTTAACTGTAAAAATGAAACTATTGGTGTTAGATAGAAATACTTGAAACCATTTAAATGTGTGCAAACAAATGATTAATACTTAATAGAATTATATATTGGATAGGAATCCTTGAAATCATTTAACATTGTGCAAAAATTGAATAACTGATATAACATGGCAATACTTAAAAACCATTCAACTCTGCAAAACAATAACAATATTCATGTGCACACAAATTAGCTCTAACTTTTTAAGATAATTACATACAAACTATTCACTTACAAATCATGCATGTATAAATTTTTAACTGCGTGCAAATGTGTTACATTGAAATACTTAAAACTATTTAACTGTGTAAAGAAATGACCTTTGGCTTGTATAAAGTGTTATCTATAAACTATTTGTTTACAAATTATATATATGTAAAACAGGATTTGGCATTAAATAACCTGTAAGGGCTGATATACCATAAAACCCAACCACTTTATTGATAACTAAATTAATCAATTTTAATAGTCTCCTCTTGGATGAATGAATCTAAAAATGCTTAATTGTCCATACCTTTTGATTCCTGCTTCAGAAATCCCTGGTTACAGGGGCTGTAAGTATGTTACTTGGCTTTGGGCTGCAACTCCCTATTGTCCATCCTCTCCACTAAAAATATGGAGTGATATTAACAAAGCTGAGCAACGTTTGTCCATTTTTTCATAAGGTCTCCATTTTAAATTCTGATTGTTTTATCCTCATTTGGAGGTAGCTAGATTTCTAGTTTTGTTTGATTTTTTTTTTTATTTTTCTATTTTATTTATTTTGTAGTCACTTAGATCAATCCACAACTTGGCATGATCCCAGAAAATCCCATAGCACATCTGTGCTGAACAGTCAACAACCAAACCGACCACAGTCACAGCAGTCACCGCCTGCCCAACTACAAACCATAGGGCCCTTGCCCCCAGGCTGGGAGCAAGCCACAACTAATGAGGGCGAAGTCTACTTTATCAATCATGTTGAGCGGACAACAAGCTGGTACGATCCACGAATTCGTAAGTAGCATCAACTCTTCAATTTTTCTTATTCTTCAACAACAAACTTTTGGTAACTTTATCTCTGAATATCATTTTCCTTACAAATAAAAAGAACCCCTTCCCACTTATGAAAGTTTTATGGTAATAATTTTCATATTTGAAGATGAAACTATAACATTAACTTAATGCCTTTAAAGTATTGTCCTTTATATGTCACTATGGCTGAGGAAACAATGCTGATAAGTCAATAGAAACTAGTGCATAATTAGCAGTTTATAAATCTTCGGATCTTTAATTGAATGGTCCTATAGAACTGGTAAATGCTTAGTTCTCCTTGTTAAAGCATTTTAAAATTATCAAAAATTAGGGTACAATGTTGTTTCTACTATTTTAAATTAACATGCACGTATACAGAAATTGGATCATTAGTGTATAGAATGCCCATAATTCTAGTTCAATAAATGAAAATATTTAGAAAATCTATTTTCATAGAAAGTTGCAGATTTGGTGGAAGGATTAGTTCAAATATAGGAAACGGTGTGCAATTTTAGATGGTTTAATGGCAAAAGTTTCAGATCATTTTAAATTAGAAATATTCTTTCAGTTACTAAGATACAATAGGTTGAAACGGCTACAAAAATAATTGATATAGATCTTTAAAATTTGATTAAACATAAAAAAATCTTTTTTCCATCATTAAAAAAAGATGAATTTTATTTCTTTCCTCGTAAAATGTTAGTTTGCTCTGATCTTTAAGATTGATTGCAACAAACTGGTCAGTTAGGAGTAGGATACGACTATTTTTGTGTTTTAAAGTAGTTCTTTACTGGAAATTTAGGATTTAAGATGTTGGTGGGTGCTTTTCAATATCAGACTCTTGAATTTCTAACTGGTTTACTCTTTTGGAAAAGACAGGATGTTTGTTTTACTCTACACAAGTAATAAAGGTTAATTATATTTGTTGGCAATGTATCTTAAATGTTACACTATATCCGCTATAGAAGCATTGTAACTAGAAGACTGACACCAAAAGCTAAATTTTGAATTCTAACCAACTATCAACTGGATGACCAATGTTATCAATACTTAATTTCTTCATTTTGTTTTTGTGATCCCTATTTGTTTTCTCTTTATTGTAATCATTTCTTTCTTTTAATACAAGATGCTAAAAAAAGATATTTTGAATTTTTTTTAATCTTTATTGGGAATTGTTAAATAAACTTGAGAAATGGCCAAATGTGTTGAATTGAATGTTTGTGAAATAGCAACTGAGTTTCATTGCAATCTGTTATTCTCTGAGCTGAAAATTTTTCAACAGCCTCTTATGAATTAGCCACAAGTCACTTAGGAAAAATGTGTTAAATAATTGAAAAATATTGAAATATTAACACAAGTTAAAATTCTTGTTAATCAAAAATTAGTCTCTTACATGTCTTACAAACTGACCTGCATTGATAAAGATTAACTGTCATTTTTTGTCTGTTATTTGTTTTTGTTTTTCTCTATTTATATTCTGAAAAGATTTTTTTAGAATTCAAACTCAGATTCTGAATTAACCGTTAAAGTAGTATTTTGACATTTTTGCAAGAGATTGAAGGAGAATATAAAATTCACAGGGAGGTCATTTTTAGAGCATCTTCTTCCCCATCAGTATCACTCTTATAAAGTTAAAATTTAGTTGCAAAAATTTATCTTTTAAAGAGAAGACAAAGCAAAATATATTTGCTCAATGTTTTAGTTTTTCCAAGCTTTTTTATCCTTCAAACATTTGGTAACATCTTTTTTCTCAAAATTCAGTTTGAATGAATTTCAAGCATTGTTTACATGAAATCATCCTCAGCCTTTATGGGACTGAATGTTTTGATTTCATAATTTCTCTGTTAATTGCTAAGATGTTAATTTCTATCAGAATATCTTCTATTTTTTTTGTAGTTCAAAGTATATCTAGTAAATTTCTACGACTCGCAATTGAATGTCATAAACAAAATCTAATATTGAAAATTGAATATAGAATGACTTAAAAAAAATTCAAGCTTTGATTTTTCATTCCAGCTCCACTTCCTAAAATTAACTGAATTGAAAGGCGGAGGGAACCTTCAATATTTGCAAGACATGATAACACTTAAATGTTGTTCTTTTTTATTATATACACAAATATTCATGATACAGATTTCAGATCAGCCCAATGAATAATCGTCAGCAAGTTCAATTTTTGTCAGGGGATTCATATGTGACATCTTGATTTCTTCATGGCTGGGGCTGTAGAATACACCGACTGCATCTCTGCAGAGGGATAAGAACCCTACACACACACATAAGTGTCTTGGATGTGGCACTAAACAATCTGATGGTGAGGTTCCTGTAATGCTGGAGCTTTGGGGAATGCGGTGCACTCCTTCATTGCCATCACTCCCATGTCTGCTCTGGCCCGGAGTGGTAGCACCTCATAGGGTCCTATCTGTAGGTCAAATAGAACTAAACTGCATACTTATGCTAAACTGAATTGTTTGAAATAGAACTGTTTTGACATTTAACTGTGTGAACAAAAACTATACTTTTACTAAACTGAATTGTTTAAATTAGAACAGTTTGACTAAACTGAATAGTTTGAAATAGAAATATTTTTGACAGTTAAACTGTATTTATGCTAAACTGTATTTATGCTAAACTGAATTGTTTGAAATAGAACTGTTCATTTGTATAAAAATGGATTTGGCATTAAATAACCTACAAAGATTATGCCATAAACCCAAACAATTTCTTAAGAGTTAATAGGGGATTGAATAAACTTGGGGGGAGGTCCCACATTACTTTACTTCTCCTGCCCATACACCTTTTTGTTCTTTTGCTCAAATGAAAAATCTTGTTGCTTTATTGCTTGTTAGAATCCCTTTACACAAAAACCACCCTACCTCCCCACTGCAAAGCAAATGAATCTTGGGAAATTTGTGTATCATGCAGTAACTGTAGTTGGTAAAACATTACATTATTGACTTAAAAACATTACATCATTTTATAAACTTAAAAACGAATTTTTTTTTTTTTTTTAATAAAAGGCAACATGAAATTTTGGTATTCATAATTTAATGAAAATCAAATGATATGTATGAGTAAGGAGTGTATAGAATTTTAGTATTGAGTAGAAAGCAATGTTCTTATAATGCATTTAACATCAGTTTACAGTCAGTGAATTATCTGATGCATTGTATCTTGTGCCAGGACATGATATGTTCTAAGGTATTACTCTGCAAAAGGGTTTATGCACATCAGTGTGCGTAGGGAAGTAGTTTCCATGATAGTGTTACATCTCTCTTACCAATAAAGTTATGATGGTATTAGTTCAAATGTTCATTTTGTACCTGGATGGCTTGTGTGTTTCATGGCCACTTTTGTTTTGAAAGTTGGGGGATGCTGGAGTTCTCCAGTCTGGGGTGGGGTTTGTATTAGTAAGATATCTTGTTTCTTGGGTAGTGAAGTGACATAATCGATTAAATGAACGTTTGTGAGTTGCTGTTGCTCTTATTTGAACTCTGTTTCATCTCCATGAAGATCTGTCTAGGAATCAAAGAATGTAGGATTTTGGTTACACACATTTTATTAATACCATTACTGGTTGCCATTTTCCATTCTGATAATCTAATACTTGTACAGTTTGTGTGTTCCATTTCTGAGTTGTCTTACAAACATTTCATTCCTTTATTGAGATGTAGAAGATATTTTGATGCTACAAAATGTTGGCCCTTGAAGCTGTTCTTCTAGTCCTTGGTTGTTGTACTCTCTATCAGTCTCGATGGGTTGCCTCTTGTATAAGTTCTTGCAGGAAAGTTGTTGTTGTTGTTGTGACTTTATATTGATGTAACCCTGGCTTTGTAACTTTGACCTCAGTCATCATTCTGCTCTGCTTGAGTGGCAAATCATTGCTTGGTGCTTGGCTTTTTTATAATAATAAAAAATTTTTTTAAAAGGGAAAAGTATACCAGGATATTTATTTACCCCCATCTTATGTATCCATTTCATCTAAATTGACAAAAAATCTTATTGCATATTAATCCAAATACTGAACAGGTTTCATGACAAGTGCATGTTCCTTATAATTAAGGCATTTTTTGCTTTCCAATGGCATGTTTATATACCTATGTCTTGTATAGCAGTTTTTGTAGATTTGTTGGTAATATTTTGCATGGACCTAAGTTGTTTTATATGGGCGCTAGATACTTTGTAGGTTTTGCCTAAATGAAGTCTCTTCAAGTGTGAGTTTGTTATCTTTCCTTTGAAGTCTTTTCTGCAAGTCTGTGATTGGGGTACTGGTGATAATGTCAGGGGAAACTTCTCTTCCTCTGTGATCATCTAGGAGATGTATCTTTTTAGTCTTTCATCACCTATTTGTAGTTCTGTTACTCACTCGTCAGTCTGCTTTTATCTTATTTGCAATGAAATATAATTCCATTCACTGTTTCAAAAGTTTTAACTTTTTTTGCTGGGTTTAGTATTATCCATTGCCCAGTCGGCTGGGGCTGTAGAATACACTGACTGCACCTCTGCAGAGGAGGTAAGACCCCCCCCCCAACGAATGTCCTGGATATGACACTAAACAGTCTGAGGTGAGGTCCCAGTAATGCTGGGGCCTTGGGGAATATGGAGCACCCCTTTATTGCCATTGCTCCCAGGTCCACTCTGGCCCAGCGTGGTAGCACCTGATAGGGCCCTATTTATGGGTTAAATAGAACTAACTAAACTGAATATCTTGAAATAGAAATGTTTTTTGACAATTGAACTGTGCTTACATTTGAACTGCGTGCTTGTGCTAAACTGAATTATTTCAAATAGAACTGTTTTTTGACATTGAAACTGTATTTACACTAAACTGAATTGTTTAACATAGAACTGTTCTGACCTGTATCTGTATGTAAACAAAATCTGTACTTTTACTAAACTGAATTAGCTGAAGTAGAATTGCTTGACTAAACTGAATAGCTTGAAATAGAAATGTTTTTTACAATTAAACTATACTCAGATTTATACTGCGTGCTAAACTGAATTGTTTTAAATTGAACTATTTTTGACATTGAAACTGTACTTACACTAAACTGAATTGTTATATATAACTGCTTGAATAGTTTGAAATAGAAAAGTTTTTGACAATTAAACTGTGTACTCATGCTAAACTGAATTGTTTTTGATAGAACTGATTATTTACATAAAAATGGATTTGGCATTAAATAACCTACAAAGGTTGATATGCCATAAAACCCACCAAACCAAACCTAGTATTATCCAATCCATAGCAGAAGTGTTCATAGTCTCCATGGTAAATATTTGCATCCAAACATACATAAGTAAATAGTAAATAAGTCTTATCTATATATGTGTGGAACAGACAAGAAAAGCAAGGACTATTTACTGGGTATGTGTGAGGGAGTGGAAGGAAATGATGAGCTGACAGAATAAGAAGGTTGAATAAATGGCATGCTAAAAGTGTAGGAAAGTTATTGTGCTTGAAATGTTACAAGTAAAAATGTTCATTTTAAGATTTTTTTTCCTTTTTAAAAGTTGAATCAACTTGATAATAGCTTCAGTATGCTTTTGAGACTCTGGTTTGATTCAGCATGTTGCATTATTTGATATTTTTTATATGCTTTTTTTTTTTTTTTTTTTTTTTTTTTAGTTCTGACCTGTTGATGGTTGCTTCACCTACTGTAGGATTAAAAACGTTTTGAATTAACTGTTTTTGGTGTTGCATATATCACTGCAGCCACCTTGTAGAATTTGTTACTTAGTATTATGTAGAGAGTAATGTTTTTTTTTGGGGGGGGGGTTCTAATACATTTATCAGTTTATTGCTGGTGTTATTTGATGCATTGTATCTCACACCAGAACTGTTTTAATGTATCAGTACGCTAAGGCGATTTTACATATGTCAGTGTGCATAGAGTAGTTCCCATGTGTGCTGGAAAGTTCAAGGAACTTGAAAAACAATGTGTTGAACTGTTGGATAAATATGGAATAGCATCTATATTTCATGACTCTTGGCTATGTCATTCTTTTATAGACCAAAAATAATCAATTATAGAACATATTTTCTTTTTTTTTTTTTCTTCATAAAATATCTTAGTCCACTAAATTTTAAACCTTGTATGTATATATTTGAAGGGTCATTTTTGGATGTGCTAACAGTTTAAAAAAAAGTACTTTTACTATCTCTATTAATATCTTTGTGTATTTTTCTAGCGATACACCTACAACAGCATACCGTTCAGGGTGTTAGAGTACAGAACTCTGGACAGAGTCCGCAATCATTAAAACTTTCGCCAGGCCCACAACAGCAACAGCAGTCTCCTGGAGGTCCTCAAGTTGTAGGGGTTAACAATAACAACAACAGCAACCAGCCAAATCAGGGTCAACGGGTGATGGCACCCAGCATTCAACAACTCCATAACCTTGCATTGGAAAAAGAGCAGTTAAAAAAACGAGCAGAAGAAATCACCCGACAGGTAATATCAATTGTCATATTCAAAGACTTTATATTAAGTCAGGAAATGGATGCCTCTAAGTTTTTAGGTTACCTGAATTAACAAGTCCAAGATTTCACTGATAACAATGTGCATCAGTGTCTCTAGTATAAAAAAAAAAAAAAAGCTCTTAGTCTCCTCTACTCTTTGTCTCCTCTGCTCTTTGTCTCCTCTGCTCTTTGTCTCCTCTGCTCTTTGTCTCCTCTGCTCTTTGTCTCCTCTGCTCTTTGTCTCCTCTGCTCTTTGTCTCCTCTGCTCTTTGTCTCCTCTGCTCTTTGTCTCGATAGAATTTTCCTATCCAGGAAACCACAAAAGTTTGATTATAGTAAAATAATTCTATTTTAGTTTCCTTCTGTTTTCTGTCCCATAAATCTGGATGTTGTGAGGTGTCTGCATTGCCAACTTCTAATTTTAAGAATCTACATTTGTCTTGTTTAAGGAGATGCTCCTCAGAGCACAAATGCATCCTGAATCTGACCTTCAAATTGCTCAAACCAATGAAATGACCTCAGTCACAGACCCTTTCTTGGGACACACGAACCAGGCGGACTTACATTCAAGACAAGAGAGTTCAGATAGTGGACTTGGTAAGCATTTTTTTTTGTGTGTGCGTACTTATCACTTTTAGCCAATTTATATAAATTATAATTGTTTTCTGTTAAACAAAAGATTTTTCTTATGTTTTATAATTTGTTCCTGTTGATCCAATTTCTGTATACGCATAATGAAATTTTTGTTTGTACAATCATGCTAAAATGTTCTCACAGAATTGGTAATTACCTTTGCACCCAAGCCAATCCTATTTTTGAAGGAAGATAACTATTTAATCGTGTTAGAGTACTTCCCTGATTCTATTATTTGAAATAGATTGTTTATTTTATAAATAGGATGTGACTCAACATCAAGATTGTCTGCCAAGTACACTCTTTAGATATGAATGTTTATTTAATATTACTATTTTTAAAAATCATGTTTAAGAATTTTAGTATTTTGATGTTATTTAGATTAAGTTCACTTTGCTATAATCTGTAGTTTTTTAGAATGTTATGTTTTTCTTTCAAAAACTTTATCCTGGAAGATCATTTCTATTGAGTGAAACTTTCTGTATCTTTGTTTTTCAATTTTGTGGCTGTTGCCAGATTTAACTAAATAAATCATCTTACAAGGCTTTACTCAAATCTTTTCTTTGTTGTCTCTTAAATGGTTTTCTTTTTTTTTTTTTTTCTTTTTTTTTTTTTCCTCAGGTGGAATGGGGACCAACTACAGCTTAAAATCTTCCGAAGATTTCCTGTCAAATGTAGATGAAATGGATACACAAGATGGGGGTAAATAAATACCCTGCTATTCCTCTCTCTCTCTCTCCCTCCGACCAAAGTTTGTATTCTCCCTAGCTGTTAAGTCAAAAATTTACCAATCATTTTTGCATTTATGTTGAATAAAGTTAGTAGTCTTGAAATTTCTAAAGACTTTTTTTTTTTTTTTTAAATCCATAAGAAAAACAAACCAAGAAAGTTACTCCAATTGTTAGTACTTATGTTACTTGGTGATTTAAAAGTATCACCTTGGAAGAAATAAATTCTTAAGGACTGTGAAAAAAATGAATGTACCTCTATATTTAAAAAAAAAAAAAAAAAAGTAACAGACTTGGTAGAATTTAATTGATCAGTATAGCATTATATACCACTCATCTATTTGATGCTATATATTTAAAAATACTTTATTTCAAAATTTCTGTTTATTACAAAAGTGGTCTTTTTTTTATGAAATATTTCCCTGCAGTCATAAATCTTTCTAAACCAAGAGTAATGTTTTTTGTTTTTTAAGCAAAATTTAAAGTATTTTTAAGTAGAATGACTCAAATTAATTTTAATATTCTGCCATATTCTTTCTGACCAATTTATAATTGATGCTTTCCATCTACTCTAACCAACTTTAGCAAAAGGAATTTGCTTGCTGCCTAACAAGGTTAATAGGAAATTTTTACCAAGAATTTTTGTAAGTACATAAAATGTGGGTGGCATCAGTCTTGTTTTCCTTTCTGTAAACAAAATTTAATAATGTATACTAATACTTTTCAAACAAGTTTCTATAGTGCTTTTATCATGGTTTTTAAGCTTATAATTTCTCTGCTCTTCACGTGTCCATCACATTTAAGGATGTTAGATGAAACTTATTTGAGCCATAATGATATATTCTCATATATGCTACACTTAATATTCACATACCGGTACAGCAAGCTGTAGAAGATAAGACAACAGAAAACTGGTTTGACAGAATCTTAACTTTTTTTTTCCATATGTATATATAAGTACTCAAAAAAAAGTTAAAATTTCTATAAATGGCAAGTTCTCATAAATGTGATGCTAACCTTAATGTAAGTCTTAAAATAAGCCTCAATTCTTGATTATGCCCTAAGGTTGGTAAACTTTAATAATACCCCCAATCTCACACAACTATAACAATACTTTTTTTTCCTACTGTGTAGCATCCTAATAAGCAAACTCTTTAACAAATGTTCTTTTTGGACTGATACCAGTTTTCTGAGATCTGTAAAATTTAATTTGCTATAGACCCCAAGAGCCCAGAATTTTGTGGGTATCTGAGTTCCTTTTTTTCATTTTAATCGGATTTATTCTGAAAAAAACTAATTAGTGCAATTAGTACTCAATTTCAGATTTTCTTAACTATTAATTTGATTAAATTTATCTTGACTACTACAAAAATTTTTTTTTTTTTTTTTTTTAATCAAGATTCAAGGGAGGTAAGTCACTTTTCAAGCTGCAGTAGATTAAACATTTTCTTTAATATCTACATTGAAATATCATTCACTGTTACTGTTATATTTAAATACTTGCCAGTTTGGAAGTTACTATTACAGTAAGAAAAATTCATACTTGTGCAATGTGTTAAAATTATATAGTTTAAAAAAATAAAAAAATCGAAAACTTAGCATGAATATTAACACAATATCAATGAAGCTATTAATGCAATTGCAAAAATCAAAATCTAGCTGCATGTGGGTAAAATAATTGTTTTATTTTATCACTATATTAATCTTTTTGTGCTAATATTCTTCGTCAGTGTTTTTTCTTTGCTTTTTTTTATAATAAACTTGTGCAGGTATGAATTTCTCATTTGAATTTAAGAGATATCTGATAAAATTTAAATAAAAGGAGTTTGATTTATTTGATAATTTTATTTCCATATTCCATTTTCATAAATAAATTTTCTCTTTTAATGAAATTAGATTTTAAAATCTAGGTGTCTTTCAACTAAAATTTTTTTCTTGCAAACAATCACCTTTTTGTTATATTGTGAAAACACTCATATCTTCAGTTCTGTATAGTGGATAAAATTTTCTTATTTATAGCATAAAGAATAAAAATGAATTTTTTACAGGTTTAAAATAATTGTCGGTGAAATCTTTCCCATCTTTGGGGGGGGGTAAAAATTCCCATGGAGGTAGTTAAAATAGAATGTTTGTAACTGAATATCAATATTTTGCATTTATATAGTTAAATGTTGTTTTAGCCTTGTTCAGTGCCGAGGTAATAAGATTTATCTAATTTTAATGTATGGTCATCCTTTTAGTGATGAGGGTAAGTAAGTAAAAATAAACTTTTCCCTGCTCCCTAAAGCCAATTTTGTGATTTGGTTTAATACAAAAAGTTACTCTGAATAAATTTCTGGAAAGAATGATATAGATTTGATTTAAAATTGGTTTTACAAACATTAAAATTCAGTTGTGTAATGCTTGTAAGAAATCAACTCAAAATATTAAGAGAACTGCCTTTTTCCTTAAATTAAGATATCTTGATGAAGAAGGGTAGCATAGAACTGCAGCAACTTTTATATAAATCTTTTGATGCTTATATAAGAATATTAACATTTTGAATTTTCTGTCACTTGATATGTTTCTTCTGTTACTAAAGACACTCATCAGATATTGAAAAGGGCCGTTTTTCTTTTATTATAGACTTTATGGTCACTTTCACTCTGATTTTTATTTCAGGACACAAAATGCAAAGTCCAGGTGATTTTAGCAACATGGACATTGGGAATGTAGGAGACAGTGGTGAGAATACAAATATGGATAGTGATGATTTGGTTCCCAGCTTACAAGTGAGTACAGATAAATTTTAAAGCTTTTTCTGCCTCAGATATGTGAATGCACCTTATAGAAGACTATTCTTTAAAAAAAAATAAAAACAAATTTATAATATTTATAAAAAAATTGATAAACAAAACAGTAAGATTAGGTATTACATTCCATTCATAAACATTTTCCTTTCTATTTAGTGTTAAGAATTTCTCAAAATTAAAAAGTCCGTGACAATGGCTGTAAACACGAGGTTAAAAAAATATATCTGATCAGAGAGCTAGCATATATAAAAAGATAGCTACCGAAAACAAAATGGAAGGTGCAAACAATTTTTTACAACAATTAAAGGGGAGAAGAAAGAAAAATTATCCAATGTAATCGAAGGTTGGATTAAGAAATAAAACTCAATCCAAATCTGACTTTTTTATTTTTTTTTTTTCCCCGTCCACATGCATCCATGTGGTAGCAAAAGTTCTGGGGGGCTTTCAAATCGCTTGGCACTTAATACTCTCTGGTCTGTGACTCAACATCAACAGAATTTAATTCTCTTTTCCTTTCTTATGGATATGGGTTGTTTTTTATTTCATAGGTTGATGTTTTTGGTATACAGGAGTTAGAGCGCTTGGCTATTTCTTTACCTTGTGGTTCATCTCTGTGCCTTGTCTGTCTGGTATAGCACCATCCACTGCTGTCTATTCTCACTACCCAAGGCCATTCACCAATTCCCTGACTTGTCTCCTTGCTATTTATCTGAAAAGAGTGTATAACTTTTATTTTTTTACTCTCTTGCCTCATTTCTACAGCCTCCTTATTGAAAAGGCCCTTTCACGCCCCACGCATGCCATTTTTTGCCTATCAGGTTCCTTTCAACTTGGTTTTCAAATGAGGGTAGGGGGTGTGTGCAGGATATGAAATAGTGAGATTCAATGAGGGACTTACTATACTGGG